>ML267630.1:0-34717 GCA_005239495.1 Nicotiana undulata
TGTGTGTGTGTGTGTGTGTGTGTGTGTGTGTGTGTGTGTGTGTGTGTATGTGTGTGTGTGTGTATTGGATCGGGCTGTACGTCGCAGCAGTTGTGTGTATTCATGGTACCTGTTGAGTGAGAGTGCTGAGTGTGAGCTTGGACTGTGCTAGTGGAGTCACGAGTGAGTGAGAGACCCTATTCATGAGTGATATTGTGCCCGAGAGGCTATAAATTGTGAGATTATTGCTTTTCTCTCATTTTACACTGAGTCTCCTTAATAAACTCAGATTTAATGTTTTATGCAAGTTTAAATGGGGGAAACTGGAGTTTCAAAGTATCTAGAAAAAAATGTGGACTTTTGATTTACTCTATTTGTGTTCACTGACACCTGTTTTTATGAAATTATGATTTTAAATGCTCGTCACTGCACTCAAGTTTTTAGTTACTTTGGTTACTTACTGAGTTGGCGTACTCATATTACTCCCTGTACCTCTGTGTGTATATCCAGGTACCGGGCCAACTCGCTAGTTGATTTTCTCACGTGCTTCGGAGTTGATCCAGGATCGAGGTAGCTGCTCTGCGTCCAAAACTTACCTTCTTTTTTTCCCCATTTCATAGACTTGTAGTACTTTTGGACCTATATTAGTAGCAAGGTCACATTTTGATACCTTGTATTTACTGTATTAGATGCTCATGACAGTTGACTCCAGAGGTCTGGGTCGGTGTTAGATTGATCGTTTTGGTTCTTATTCTTGCTGAACTTGTCTTAAAAGGTGAATCTTTATTAGAATATGAGACTATATTTATATAAAATGGAAAATGTTGATTTCATTGTGTTAGAGGGCTAGCCTAGTTTCACGATATGCGCCGTTACGATCCTTATTGATTTGGGGTCGTGATAAGTTGGTATCAGAGCACTAGGTTACATAGGATTCAACGGTCATGAGAAGGTTTGGTAGAGTCTTGCGGATTGGTACGGAGACGTCTGTACTTATATTCGAGAGGCTGCAGAACTCTTAAGAAAAATCTCATTTCTTGAATTTTGTCGTGCCATCCTATTGATTCTGGAAATCTAAACTTCTGTTGTTTCATTCTCTCACAGATGGTGAGGACACGCGCTACCGATCAAGGTGAACAGACACCAGCAAGACCAGTGAGAGGTCGAGGCCGCGGTCGAGGCCGTGGCAGAGGTAGGGGACCAGCCCGTGCAGCAGCCGGGGCAGTACCCGTGGATCCACCTACCATTCAGGATCAGGTTCCCGCCGCAGGTATTCCAGCGGGACAGGCTCAGGCACAAGCAGTGCCCATTGTTATTCCAGGTCTTCAGGAGGCCCTGACTCAGATCTTGACAGTATGTACTAGCCTTTCTCAGGCGGTTGCTGTATCTACTACTGCCGCTACATCTCAGGCCGGGGGAGGCACTCAGACTCCAACTGTCAGGACACCTGAGCAGTTGTACAGGGCCTTCAGACACCGGGGGCAGTTCCAGCCCAGCCGGTTGCTCCAGTTCAGGACTTCGTGGTTCCAGCTATGCCAGAGGATGAGCAGCACATGCTGGAAAGGTTTAGTAAACTTCAGCCTCCGACATTCAGCGGCGCAGAGGGAGAGGATGCCCAGGATTTTCTGGATAAGTGTCAGAGGATACTTCGTACTGCAGGGATTCTGGAGACTAGTGGGGTCTCGTTTGCTACTTTTCAGTTTTCAGGGGCTGCCTTCACTTGGTGGGAGTCTTTCGAGAGGCGTAGGCTTGTTGGTTCAGCACCCATCACTGGAGAGTAACTACTGAGTATGTGCCTAGCAGGGTGATTTCTTACCTGAAGGCTCAGCGTATGGTTGAGAACGGATGTTTATCGTATCTGGCTTATGTGAGGGATGTTAGTGGTGAGACTCCTACTGTTGATTCTTTTCCTCTGATCCGTGATTTTCCGGACGTGTTCCCTGCAGACCTGCCAGGCATGCCACCTGACAAGGATATTGATTTTGGCATTGACCTGATGCCAGGCACCCAGCCTATTTCTACTCCACCTTATCGTATGGCACCAGTGGAGTTGAAGGAATTGAAAGAGCAGCTTCAGGAACTCCTAGATAAGGGGTTCATTCGGCCTAGTGTGTCACCTTGGGGTGCACCAGTGTTGTTTGTGAAGAAGAAAAATGGTTCTATGCGCATGTGTATTGATTATCGGCAGGTGAACAAGGTTACAGTGAAGAACCGGTATCCCTTGCCTCGTATTGATGATTTGTTTGACCAGCTTCAGGGAGGTAGAGTGTTCTCCAAGATTGACTTGAGATCCGGATATCATCAGTTGAAGATTCGGGATCCTGACACCTTGAAGACTGCCTTCAGGACTAGATATGGTCATTATGAGTTTCTTGTCATGTCATTTGGGCTGACCAATGCCCCGGCAGCCTTTATGTACTTGATGCACAGTGTGTTTCGGCCTTATCTTGATTCATTCATCATCGTGTTTATTGATGACATCTATGTATATTCCCGATCTCGGGAGGATCATGAGCAACATTTGAGAGTTGTGCTTCATACTCTAAGGGAGAAGAGGTTGTATGCAAAAATTTTGGATTGTGAATTCTAGCTTGATTCAGTGGCATTCTTAGGCTACGTGGTGTCTTGTGATGGAATCAAGGTAGATCCGAAGAAGGTGGAGGCGGTGTAGAGTTGGCCTAGACCGTCATCAACCATCTAGATCTGCAGTTAACTTGGTTTGGCAGGGTACTATCGCCATTTCGTAGAGGGATTTTCATCTATTGCAGCACCTATGACCAGACTGACCCAAAAGGGTGCTCAGTTCAGGTGGAATGAAGAGTGTGAGGAGAGATTTCAGAAGCTCAAGTCAGCTTTGACCACAACTCCGGTGTTGGTTTTGCCTATGGGTTCAGATTGTTATACAGTTTACTGTGATGCCTCGAGAGTTGGACTTAGAGCGGTATTGATGCAGGACAGTAGGGTGATTACCTACGCGTCCATATAGTTGAAGGTTCATGAGAAGAATTATCCAGTGCACGATCTTGAACTAGCAACCATTGTCCACGCCTTGAAGATTTGGCGTCATTATTTGTATGGAGTGCATTGTGATATTTTCACTAATCATCGTAGTTTGCAGTATCTGCTTAGGCAGAAGGATCGAAATTTGCGTCAGAGGAGGTGGTTGGAGCTTCTCAAGGCTTATGACCTCACAATTCTATATCATCCGGGGAAGGCCAATTTAGTGGTCGATGCCCTGAGTCGCAGAGCAGAGAGTTTGGGGAGTCTAGCCTACCTTCCAGCAGCAAAGTGACCTTTAGCACTTGACGTTTAGGCTTTATCGGGTCAGTTGGTGAGATTGGATTTATCATAGCCCCCATGAGTATTGGCTTGTGTAGCTTCCGGGTCTTCTTTTTATGATCAGATTATAGCACGCCAGTATGATGACCCACACTTGCTAGTTCTTCAGGACAGGATCCGTCGAGGTGATTCCAGGGATGTAGCTATTGGTGATGTTGGGGTCATGAGGATGCAGGGCCGGATTTGTGTGCCTAATGTGGATGGTCTACGAGAGTTGATTTTAGCAGAGGCCCATAGCTCGCGGTATTCTATCCATCCGGGTGCCGCGAAAATGTATCAGGATCTGAGACAACATTATTGGTGTAGGCGGATGAAGAAGGATATTGTTGAGTTTGTAGCTCGGTGTCTCAACTGCCAGCAGGTCAAGTATGAGCACTAGAGGCCAGGTGGATTGCTTCAGAGGTTAGATATTCCGGAGTGGAAGTGGGAGCGGATCACCATGGACTTTGTAGTTGGGCTCCCACGGACATCGAGGAGATTTGAATCTATATGGGTTATTGTGGATCGACTGACCAAGTCCGCGCACTTCATTCCTGTTGGTTCTACTTATTCTTCAGAGCGGTTAGCCGAGATATATATCAGGGAGATCATCCGATTGCATGGGGTTCCAGTTTCTATCATTTCTGACAGAGGTACTCAGTTCACATCTCAGTTTTGGAGAGCCGTACAGAGAGAGTTGGGTACTCAGGTTGAGTTGAGCACATCATTTCATCCTCAGACCGACGGGCAGTCAGAGCATACGATTCAGATTTTGGAGGACATGTTACGTGCCTGTGTCATTGATTTTGGGGGGTCATGGGAACAGTTTATGCCACTCGCGGAGTTTGCATATATTAATAGCTATCAGTCCAGTATCCAGATGGCTCCGTATGACGTTTTATATGGTTGGAGGTGTAGATCTCCGGTTGGTTGGTTTGAGATGGGCGAGGCTAGGCTATTGGGTACAGACTTGGTTCAGGATGCGTTGGATAAGGTAAAGTTGATTCAGGAGCGGCTTCGCACGGCGCAATGTCACCCATGAATGGTGTTATGAGATTCGGGAAGAGGGGAAAGCTGAGTCCCCGGTTCATTGGGCCTTCTGAGGTGCTTCAGAGGATTGGAGAGGTGGCTTATAGACTTGCCTTGCCACCCAGCTTATCGAGTGTTCATCGGGTGTTCCATGTTTCGATGCTACGGAAGTATATTGGTGACCTATCTCATGTTTTAGACTTCAGCACAGTGCAACTTGAGGGTGATATGTCATATGAGGTAGAGCCACTGGCTATTTTGGGTCGACAGGTCAGAAAGTTGAGGTCTAAGGATATAACTTCAGTGAAGGTGCAGTGGAGAGGGCACCCAGTGGGGGAGGCCACTTGGGAGGCTGAGCGGGAGATGCAGAGCAGATATCCTCACTTGTTTGAGACTCCAGGTATGTTTCTAGACCCGTTCGAGGACGAACGTTTGTTTAAGAGGGGGAGAATGTAACGACCCGGCCGGTTGTTCCGTAGAATTTGCCCCGTTATTCCTGTTTCTGCCTTGTTTAGTTTTTATGATATGTTGGAGTCGGGTGGTTCGGGTTCGGAGTGGTCGTAGTGAGGATTGAGACACTTAGTCTCTTTAAGTAGCCTTATAGTTGGAAAAGTCAATTGGGAGTTGACTTCTTGGTAAACGACCTCGGAATGCAGATTTTATGGCTCATATAGCTTCGTTAGGTGATTTGGGACTTAGGAGTGTGTTCGGAATGTGGTTTTGAGGTCCAGTGTAGAATCAGGCTTGAATTGGCGAAAGTTGGTTTTTGGCGATTTTCGGTCGGCAGTAGAAAATAGGCTATCGGGGTCGGAATGGAATTCCGGAAGTTGGAAAAGGTTCGTAATGTCATTTTGGATATGTGTGCAAATTTTCAGTTCAATCGGATGTGTTTTAGATGGTTTTGGAAACCTTGGTGAAATCTGGAAATTTCAAAGTTCATAGGCTTGAATTTGATGTGATTTTGGTGTTTTTGCGTTGTTTTTGGTGTTCCGAAGGTTCGACCAAGTTTGAATGAGGTTATGGGATGTGTTGGTATGTTTGGTTGGGGTCCCGGGGGCCTCGGGTATGTTTCGGGTGGTTAACAGACCAACTTTTGGCTTACAAAATTGGTAGATTTTTGTTGGTGTGTGTTTCTGGTTTCCTTCTACACGATCGCGGGAGGATTTTTGAGATCGTGTAGGCCTAGCTGGAAATGGCAGGATTTTTGTTGTACGCGATCGCGTGGTGGAGGTTGTGATCGCGTGAGTGTGAGATTGTTGTGCAGTGCGATCGTGTGGTGTTGTTCGCGATCGCGTAGAGTTGAGGGGCGTGTGAGGGGAGCTGAGCCATTGTTCTTCACAATCGCGTAGAGGGGATTGCGATCGCGTAGGTTTATGTTATGTTGAATAGCGATCACGTGTGTATGTTTTCGATCGCGTAGAGTCACTTTTGTGGGGCAGAAGACTTGTTCTTCGCGATCGCGTGGGAGCTCTCGCGATCGCAGTGAAGAAAAGACTAGGCAGAAAGTTTAAGTTTCAAAAACGAGGGTTTTAGGCCATAACTCAAAAGACTATTAGAGAGCTCGGGAGAAGGAGGATTTGGAGGAGATTTTCACTGGAGTTCTTGAGGTAAGTGTTGTTCAATCACATTGGGGTTAATTTCATGATTTGGTCTTGATTTTTATCATATAATTTGGGGAATTAGAGTGGGAATTGGGGAAAAATGGGAGGAAAAATTGAGAATTTCTTTTGATGATTTGAGTAGGCAATTGAAGTCAGATTTTGGTAAATTTGATATGGGTAGACTCATGAGGGAATGAGGATTCTAGTTTTGTAACTTTTATCGGATTCCGATACGTGGGCCCGGGGGCCGGTTTTGGCCAATTTCGGGAATTGTGCCTAATTTTGATAATTTTCGATTGGGGTTCGTCTCCCTAGCATATTTTGATATTATTAATCTGATTTTGATAGACTAGGAGAATTTGGGAGCCGATTCGAGGGGCAAGAGGATCGCGGAGTAGTTTCGGACTGTTTTGAGGTAAGTAACGATTGTAACTCTAGACTTGAGGGTATGAAACCACGGTATTTATATTGTTTTGGTAAATGAGGTGACGCACATGCTAGGTGTCGAGCGTGTGGGCGTGCATCGATATGGATTGTGACTTTGTCCGTCCCGTAGCGACTATTAAGCCGTGTGTTCGATTTGAAACCTTACGATATCCTGTATTTTAGAAATTTATACTTGTTTATGGGTAGTAAGCCATGTTTGGGGCCTTGTGCCGATCTGTTTAGACCCTCAGGGGTATTTTTACACTGTTCTCACACTATCCTGATAGAACATTTGTGAACTCAGTCATGTTTACTACTTGTTGTCATTTTTACTGTTATCACACTGTTTTGAAACTTTGAGAGGTATTTTGGGCTCAGTCCCGCGAGTTGAGATGAGTTGCCTGAGTGGCTTGTGAGGATGACTGAGTGAAGCCGAGAGCCGGGTATGCGAGGATAGTTATGGATCGGGCTGCACGCCGGAATAATATATATTATTATTATATGGATCGGGATGCACGTCGAATATATATATATATATATATATATATATAGAGATCGGGCTTCACACTGCAGCAATATAGCGTTTGGGCTGTAGGAGACCCTCTGGAGTCTGTACAACCCCCAGTGGGCGCAATCGATTACTATATGGATCGGGCTGCACGCCGCAATAATATATATATATATAAGGAGACTCAGTGTAAAATGAGTGAAAAGCAATAATCTCACAATTTATAGCCTCTCGGGCACAATATCACTCATGAATAGGGTCTCTCAGTCACTCGTGACTCCACTAGCACAATCCAAGCTCACACTCAGCACTCTCACTCAACATATATATATATTGAGTGAGAGTGTTGAGTGTGAGCTTGGATTGTGCTAGTGGAGTCACGAGTGACTGAGAGACCCTATTCATGAGTGATATTGTGCCCGAGAGGCTATAAATTGTGAGATTATTGCTTTTCACTCATTTTACACTGAGTCTCCTTAATAAACTCGGATTTAATGTTTTATGCAAGTTTTTAGTTACTTTGGTTACTTAATGAGTTGGTGTACTCACGTTACTCCCTGCACCTCTGTGTGCAGATCCAAGTATCGGGCCAACTTGCTAGATGATTTTCTCACGTGCTTCGGAATTGATCCAGGATCGAGGTAGTTGCTCAGCGTCCACATCTTACCTTCTTTCCTTTCCCATTTCATAGACTTGTAGTACTTTTGGACCTGTATTAGTAGCAAGGTCACATTTTGATACCTTGTATTTACTGTATTAGATGCTCATGACAGTCGACTCCAGAGGTCTGGGTCGGTGTTAGATTGATCGTTTTTGGTTCTTATTCTTGCTGAACTTGTCTTAAAAGGTGAATCTTTATTAGAATATGAGACTATATTTATATAAAACGGAAAATGTTAATTTCATTGTGTTAGAGGGCTAGACTAGTTTCACAATAGGCGCCATCACGGTCCTTATTGATTTGGGGTCGTGACAGTCAATTACTCAAATGGTAGTAAAATAAAGGTAGTAAAATATATATTCGATGCACGTAATATAAAAATAATTATTTAAATAAAGGTATTTTATAATATATATTAAATATTATTGAAAATTATGCTCAATTATATTATATATATTCCATGCACGACTTAACATAGCATATTTTACCCTATATAGATACTCCCCCTGATTTCGGTGACATAACTTTGTGTCGTCGGAAAGTTGGTAGAAACACAATAATATAATTGAGCATAATTTTAAAGAATATATAATGTATATTATAAAATATATTTATTTTAATAATAATTTTTATATTACGTGCATGGAATATTACAACCTTTATTTTCTCTCATTCTGAATTGTGTAAATAAGATTTTTAATTTTGTTGTTAATACTAAAATTATTATTACTAACAAATTATTATAATTATTTTTTTACTATGCTCATTATATTTTTATTCCAGAATTATATATGCTTAAATACTTTTAGTTTTTTTTTTTAATTTATAGATAATATTTATTTATTCTATAGGTAAGTCCATAATATAAATTAAAAGGGAAAAATATCATAATATTAAAAAGTTTAAAAAAAATAAAAAGAAGATAAATGTTTATACTTGTCACGACCCGAAATCCCACCTTCGGGCCATGACTGCGTCTAACGTTGCACCCGCTATACTAACCAACATACACAATTACATTAACATATTAACACTGAAATAACAGAAATAACTAGAAACGGATTATAATTCTTAACACGAAAGTAGATAAATTTCAAAACTAGGTGAAAGTAACAAAATACAATACGTCGCAATAATTCCCAAAACCCAGAGTCACTACTCACGGACATGCTAACAGAGTGATAAATACAAAGTCTCAAGAAATAATACATAACTGTCTCAGAACTAAGAACAAAACAAGACTGAATGGAAAGATAAGGATTGAGGAGACGCCAAGACCCACGAACGTCTGCGGGTCTACCTTGAAATCTTCGGAGTGGACTGAAGGATGCTCCCTCAGTCAGTGTCCACCGGGTCCGGCTGCGGGTTCTGCACAACATAGAGAAGTGCAGGTGTAGCATCAGTACAACCGAACCCATGTACTGAGCAAGTGCCGAGCCTAACCCTGGCCGAAGTAGTGGCGAGGCTAGACATGACAATGATAACCTACATGTACAGTTCTACCAAAAATATAGCAAGGAAGTAATAGATATTTAACAGATAAATGAGTAATACGGGGACAAGCAAGGGGGCAACAAGTATGAAGCAAAATGAGATAGCGAATGCAGTAAATAAACAGATAAATGAATGGCACGGCATCACCCTTCGTGCTTTAACTCTCGTCCTCACGATGCAACAAGTAAATGTATGAAACGAATGTAATAATAAATGAAATGAATGGCACGACATTACCCTTCGTGTTTTACTCTCTTCCTCATAGTGCAATAATGAATAAATGAAATGAATGGCACGACATCACCCTTCGTGCTTTTATTCTCTTCCTCACATTGCAATAATAAATAAATGAAATGAATGGCATGACATCACCCTTCGTGCTTTGCTCTCTTACTCACCCAAGTAATATCAACAATAAATAACAACTTGGCAAGGAAATCAATTACCGAACTTTCAATTCATAACCGCCCGACATGGGTTATAACAACTAAAATCAACACATTTGCCCGGCAAGGGTCTCAGCTATAACCAATTTCTTACGAGTATATAACGTTAATGATTTGGGTCCTCCACTACGATATCACAACACAATTCTTAATCAAGTAGTCTCCACAGCTAAACAATTTTCCAAATGAACTACTTCATAACACAATAATCATTGAGGTAATAACAAATAATTAAGCAAAACGGACTCACGGGCATACTTGACACACAATGCATAGGTACTCGTCACCTCACCTATGCATTGGAAATGATAAAACACATAGCACATAGGGCACAATACCTATTCCCTCACCAAAGTTAGGCAAGACACTTACCTCGGGTCCAAAAATAGCAATTCAAGCCTCTAACACCGCCTTTCCTTTTTTAATTCAACTCCAAAACGACAATATCTAGACATAATTAACTTAAATACGTCAATAATGACTCAATAATTCCATCCCATAGCCTAATTATCCATTTTCTAGCATTCTTTCAAAAATACCAAAATTTGACCTCGGTCCCGCTCGGTCCAAAGACGAGGCTCGGACCAAAACCCGATCACCCATTCCCCCTCGAGTCCAAATATATGATTAGTTTTGAAATCCGACCCCAAATTGAGGTTGAATTACCCAAAATCTCATAAACCCTAACTCTACACAAAACCCCTAATTTCTACTTTGATTTTAGGATTTTAGGCCTAGATTCTAGTGGTTGTTGAAGAAAAATGGAAGAAAATGGAGTTGGAATCACTTAACTATGGAGCTATGGTGATGGGAGCCTTCAAAATCTCCTAAGGGGAAGTGGGGAAGAAGAGGTTTGAGAAGAAGTGGGTTAAATCCCATAAGGTTACCAGATTTTTCCACTTTGCACACCCCGTTAACTACTCGAAACTCACCCGAGCACTCAGGGCCCAAAACCAACAACACACACAACTCCCAAATCATCATACAAACTTATTCAAGTGCTAAAACCACCGAAATAACATCACAATCAATGAATTAAACCTCCAAAACTCATAGAATTTTTCTTAAAACTTCATAAGGCTCAATTATTCCAATTTTGATCCGTAACACGTCATATTAAGTTCGTTTTACACCAAATTTTACAGGTAAGTCATATAACATATATTAAACCTGTTCCGGGCTCCGGAACCATAATACAGTCCCGGTAACACAGTTTTCACATTAATTATCATTTTCAAAAACCTTTATATTTTCCAGAAAACAATTTTCCTTAAAAGTTCATTTCTCGGACTTGGGACCTCGGGATTCGATTCCGGGCATACGTCCAAGTCCCATATTTTCCTACGGACCCTCCGGGACCGTCAAATCACGGGTCCGGGTCCGTTTGCCAAAAATGTTGACCAAAGTCAACTATATTCAATTAATTACTGCAAATTCAACTTATTATCAAATTTTCACATAAAGGCTTCCCGGCTACGCGCCCGGGCTGTGCACGCACATCGAGGTGAGATTAACGGAGGCTTTCGGGGCCTCGAAACACAGATTTAGTTAAATTAGCCCAGGATGACCTTTTGGGTCATCACAATCTCCACCTCTAAAACAAACGTTCGTCCTCGAACGGAGATAGAAGGTACCTGAATCTGGGAAAAGGTGGGGATAACGGCTCCGCATATCGGACTCGGACTCCCAAGTAGCTGCCTCGGCAGGCTGACCTCTCCACTGAACACGAACCAAAGGATAACTCTTCGATCTTAACTGACGAACCTGCCTAGCTAATATGGCCACCGACTCCTCCTCATAAGTCAGATCCTTGTCCAAATGGACACCGCTGTAGTCAAGAACATGAGATGGGTCTGCGATGTACCTCCGGAGCATAGATACATGAAACACTGGATGCACTGCTGATAAATGCGGTGGCAAGGCAAGTCTGTAGGCCACCTCTTCTACCTTATCCAAAATCTCAAATGGACCAATGTACCTAGGGCTCAACTTGCCCTTCTTCCTGAACCTCATCACGCCCTTCATAGGCGACACTCTAAGAAACACCTGATCTCCTATCATGAAAGACAAATCTCGAACTCTGCGATCCGCATAACTCTTTTGCCTGGAATAAGATGTGCGAAGTCTATCCTGAATAATCTTCACCTTGTCCAAGGCATCCTGGACTAACTCAGAACCCAACAATCTAGCCTCTCCCGGCTCAAACCATCCGACTGGAGACCGACACCGTCTACCATACAACGCCTCATACGGAGCCATCTGAATGCTCGACTGATAGCTGTTGTTGTAGGCAAACTCAGCTAAAGGCAAGAACTGGTCCCATGAACCACCAAAATCAATGACACAAGCCCGCAACATATCCTCCAAAATATGAATAGTACGCTCGGACTGTCCGTCCGTCTGAGGATGAAATGTTGTGCTCAAATCAATTTGTGTGCCCAACTCTCGCTGAAATACTCTCCAGAAATGGGAGGTAAATTGAGTACCTCGGTCTGATATAATGGATAAGGTCACCCCATGCAATCTGACAACCTCTCTCATATAGATCTTTGCTAACTTCTCCGCTGAATACGAAACCGACATAGGAATGAAATGTGCTGACTTGGTCAGCCTATCTACCACAACCCATACTGCATCAAACATCCTCTGAGTCCGTGGAAGCCCGACTACGAAATCCATCGTGATACGCTCCCACTTCCACTCGGGAAGCTGAATCTGCTGCATCAAACCACCGGGTCTCTGGTGCTCATACTTAACCTGTTGACAATTCAAGCACCGAGCTACATAAGCCACAATATCCTTCTTCATTCTACACCACCAATAATGTTGCCGCAAGTCCTGGTACATCTTTGCGGCGCCCGGATGAATGGAATACCAGGAACTATGGGCCTCCTGAAGTATCAACTCATGAATACCATCCACATCGGGTACACAAATGCGACCCTGCATCCTCAAAACCCCCTCATCATCAACCGTAACCCGCTTGGCATCACCGTGCCTGACTCTGCCTCTGAGAACACATAAGTGACGATCATCATACTGCCTGGCACAAATACGATCATACAATGAAGAACGAGCTACGGTATGGGCCAACACACTACCAGACTCAGAAACCTCTAATCTCACAAAACGGTTGGCTAAATCCTGAACATCCAAAGCAAGAGGTCGCTCTCCAACTGATAAATAGGAAAGACTACCCATGCTGACTGACTTCCGGCTCAAGGCATCGGCCACCACATTGGCCTTCCCCGGATGATAAAGAATAGTAATATCATAATCCTTCAACAACTCTAACCACCTCCTTTGCCTCATGTTCAACTCCTTTTGCTTGAACAGGTACTGCAAACTCTTGTGATCAGTGAATACCTCACATGGTACCCCATACAAATAGTGCCTCCAGATCTTCAAGGCATGAACAATCGCCGCTAACTCCAAGTAATGAACTGGATAATTCTTCTCATGGATCTTCAACTGATGAGAAGCATAGGCTATGACCTTGCCATCCTGCATCAATACCGCATCAAGCCCAACTCGTGAAGCATCACAATACACGGTATACGGTCCTGAACCTGTGGGCAAAACTAACACTGGTGCCGTAGTCAAGGCTGTCTTGGGCTTCTGAAAGCTCGTCTTGCACTCATCCGACCACCTGAACTGAGCACTCTTCTGGGTCAACCTGGTCATCGGGGATGCAATAGATGAAAACCCCTCCACGAACCGGCGGTAGTAACCTGCTAGGCCCAAGAAACTCCGAATCTCTGTGGCTGAAGTGGGCCTAGGCCAATCTCTAACTACCAAAACCTTCTTGGGATCTAACTGAATACCCTCTGCTGACACAACATGGCCCAAGAATTCCACAGAACCCAACTAGAACTCACATTTAGAAAACTTGGCGTACAACTGCCTATCCCTCAAGGTCTGAAGAACAACTCGAAGATGCTGCTCATGCTCCTCTCGGCTACGGGAGTATATCAAGATATCATCAATAAACACAATCACGAACAAGTCCAAATAAGGTCTGAATACCCGATTCATTAACTCCATGAAAGCAGCGGGGGCATTCGTCAACCCAAACGACATAACCAAAAACTCATAATGCCCATAACGAGTGCGAAAGGTCGTCTTAGGAACATCGGACACCCCGATCCTCAGCTGATGGTAACAAGATCTAAAGTCTATCTTAGAGAATACCTTAGCACCCTGAAGCTGATCAAATAAGTCATCAATCCTCGGCAAAGGATACTCGTTCTTAATAGTAACCTTATTCAACTGCCGGTAGTCAATACACATCCTCATTGAGCCATCTTTCTTCTTCACGAACAACACTGGAGTACCCCAAGGAGAAACACTAGGCCTAATAAAGCCTTTATCCAACAAATCGTGCAATTGCTCCTTCAATTCCTTCAACTCTGGCAGAGCCGTACGATACGGTGGAATAGAATTGGCCTGAGTGCCCTCAGCTACCTCAATACAAAAGTCAATATCCCTGTCGGGTGGCATACCCGGAAGGTCAGCAGGGAATACCTCTGGGAACTCGCAAACCACGGGCACGTACTTTATAGAAGGAACCTCGGCACTAGAATCACGAACATAGGCCAAATAGGCCAAACACCCCTTCTCGACCATGCGCCGAGCCTTCATATAAGAAATAACTCTACCATAAGAATGACTAAGAGTCCCTCCTTACTCTAAACGAGGTACTCCTGGCAAGGCTAAGGTCATTGTCTTGGCATGACAGTCCAGAATAGCATGATAGGGAGATAGCCAATCTATCCCCAATATAACATCAAATTCGACCATATCAAGAAGAAAAAGATCAACCTGAGTCTCCAGACCACCAATAACTACTAAGCAAGCACGGTAGACTCGATCTACCACTATAGAATCATCCACCGGTGTAGACGCATGCACAACAGTACTCAAGGAATCACGGGGTACTCAAATAAGGGGCAAAATATGAAGACACATAGGAGAATGTAGAACCCGAATCAAATAACACTGAAGCCTCTCGGCTGCAAACTGAAGCCGTACCTGTAATAACTGCGTCAGAAGCCTCAACATCAGGACGGGCAGGAAAAGCATAGCACCGGGGCTGAGCCCCTCCAACCTGCACATCTCTGGGTCTACCTGCTACGGGCTGACCTCTACCTCTCATGGCCTGCCCTCCACCTCTATGAGTCTGACCTCCACCTCTAGCACCACGACCACCTTCCCTAGCTGGCTGAGGGGGTGTGGGTGCACCTGTTGCGGGGACCATGGCACGAGAACCCTGATACTGAGAACTACCAGAAACTCTGGGGCAATACCTCACAATGTGCCTCGAAACAAAACAATAATAACAAGACCTCTGTTGCTGTTGCTGCTGACTCTAGAACTGACCATGTCGGTCTGAATAACCACCCCGAAAACTCTGAAGTGGCGGTGCACTGATAGGTGCTGATGGTGCACTAATATGAGCTGGCGGTGCACTGTGAGATACCTGAAGTGCCGACTGATAGGGTCTGGGAGGATGACCTCTGCCGAAAGAATCCCTGCCTCCAGATGAGGCTCCACTGAATCGACCGAAGTGACGGGGCCTCTTGTCATCCCCCTGACCACTACCCTGTGACAAAATCATCTCAATCCTCCTGGCCACATTGGCCGCATCTTGGAACCAAAATCAGTACCTGACTCCCTGACCATCTGGAGTCTGATGGGCTGAGCTAAACCCTCAATAAATCTCCGCACTCTCTCACGATCAGTGGGAAGTATCATAAGTGCATGCCTAGCTAGAGTGATGAACCTGGTCTCGTACTGAGTGACATACATAGATCCCTGTTGGAGACGCTCAAACTGCCTCCGAAGATCCTCTCGCTGAGTAATGGGAAGAAACTTCCCCAAGAATAGCTCGGAGAACTAAGACCAAGTTAAAGGTGCAGACCCAGCTGGTCTGGTCAAGCAATAGTCTCTCCATCAAGTCTTGGCTGCGCCAGATAATCGAAAAGTAGCAAAGTCAACTCCATTGCACTCCACTATGCCCATGTTCCGAAGAACCTCATGACAAATGTCCAAATAATCTTGTGGATCCTCTGACGGTGCACCAGTTAAGTAGCAGTGAATAACTTGGTGAACCGATCTAGTCTCCATAGAGCATCTGCTGACATAGCTGCACCCTCGGTTGCCGGTGCCACAATACCCGGCTGAGCTACTCCAGCTGTTTGAGGTGCTGGAGTCTGAAACTGAGTGGCAACCTGCTCTGGGGTATGAATAACAGGAGTCTGGGTCCCTCCCCCAGCCTGAGAACGAGATGATGCAGTAGGAAGAAGACCAGCCTGAGCCACACTCTCCATAAGTCCCACCAAGCGAACTAGAGCATCCTAAAGCACTGGGGTGGCAATGAACCCCTCCGGGACCTGAGCTGGTCCGACTGGAACCGTCCGAGCAGGAACCTCACCGGCATAGTCTACCTGTGGGTCCTCTACTGGAATCGCTGCTCTAGCTTTGCCTCGGCCTCTAGCACGGCCTCGGCCCCTCGTAGGAGCTGCAATAGGAGGATCAGGCTGCTGATCGGTCGATGAGGAAGCACGCGTTCTTGCCCTCTGCGAGAGAGTAATTAGAGACTCAATTAGTATTTAGAATTCAATTGGCACGACAGAGAATGAAAGATGTGGAGTTATTCCTAACTTTGCAGCCTTTGGGGATAAGTATAGACGTCTCCGTACCGATCCCTCAAACTCTACCAAGTTTGTCTGTGAGTTGTGAGACCTAAGCAACCTAGTGCTCTGATACCAACTTGTCACGACCCGAAATCCCACCTTCGGGCCATGACTGCGTCTAACGTTGCACCCGCTAGACTAGCCAACGTACACATTTACATTAACATATTAACACTGAAATAACAAAAATAACTAGAAATGGATTATAATTCTTAACACGAAAGTAGATAAATTTCAAAACTAGGTGAAAGTAACAAAATACAATACGTCACAATAATTCCCAAAACCCGGAGTCACTACTCACGGACATGCTAACAGAGTGCTAAATACAAAGTCTGAAGAAATAATACATAACTGTCTCAGAACTAAGAACAAAGCAAGACATAATGGAAAGATAAGGACGGAGGAGACGCCAAGGCCCACGAATGTCTACGGGTCTAACTTGAAATCTCCGGAGTGGACTGAAGGATGCTCCCTCAATCAGTGTCCACCGGGTCCGGCTGCGGGATCTGCACAACATAGAGAAGTGCAGGTGTAGCATCAGTACAACCGACCCCATGTACTGAGCAAGTGCCGAGCCTAACCCCGACCGAAGTAGTGGCGAGGCTAGACACGACAACGATGACCTACTTGTACAGTTTTACCAAAAATATAGCAAGGAAGTAACAAATATTTAACAGATAAACGAGTAATACGGGGACAAGCAAGGGGGCAACAAGTATGAAGCAAAATGAGATAGCGAATGCAGTAAATAAACAGATAAATGAATGGACGATATCACCCTTCGCGCTTTTACTCTCGTCCTCACGATGCAACAAGTAAATATATGAAACGAATGCAATAATAAATGAAATGAATGGCACGACATCACCCTTCGTGCTTTACTCTCTTCCTCATAGTGCAATAATGAATAAATGAAATGAATGGCACGACATCACCCTTTGTGCTTTTACTCTCTTCTTCACATTGCAATAATAAATAAATGAAATGAATGGCACGACATCACCCTTCATGCTTTACTCTCTTCCTCACCCAAGTAATATCAACAATAAATAACAACTTGGCAAGGAAATCAATTACCGAACTTTCAATTCATAACCACCCGACATGGGGAATAAAGACTAAAATCAACAAATTTGCCCGACAAGGGTCTCAGCTATAACCAATTTCTTACGAGTACATAACATTAATGATTTTTGTCCTCCACTAGGACATCACAACGCAATTCTTAATCAAGTAGTCTCCACAGCTAAACAATTTTCCAAATGAACTACTTCATCACACAATAATCATTGAGGTAATAACAAATAATTAAGCAAAATGGACTCACGAGCATACTTGACACACAATGCATAGGTACTCGTCACCTCACCTATGCATTGGACATGATAAAACACATAGCACATAGGGCACAATACCTATTCCCTCACCAAAGTTAGCCAAGACACTTACCTCGGGTCCAAAAATAGCAATTCAAGCCTCTAACACCGCCTTTCCTTTTGAATTTAACTCCAAAACGACAATATCTAGACATAATTAACTTAAATACGTCAATAATGACTCGATAATTCCATCCCATAGCCTAATTATCCATTTTCTATCATTCTTCAAAAAAACCAAAATTTGACCCCAGGCCCGCTCGGTCCAATCACGAGGTTCGGACCAAAACCCGATCACCCATTCCCCCACGAGTTCAAATATATGATTAATTTTGAAATCCGACCCCAAATTGAGGTTGAATTACCCAAAATCTCATAAACCCTAACTCTACACAAAACCCCTAATTTCTACTTTGAATTTAGGATTTTAGGCCTAGATTCTAGTGGTTGTTGAAGAAAAATGGAAGAAAATAGAGTTGGAATCACTTACCTATGGAGCTATGGTGATGGGAGCATTCAAAATCTCCTAAGAGGAGGTGGGGAAGAAGAGGTTTGAGAAGAAATGGGTTAAATCCCGTAAGGTTTTCTGTTTTTGACATCTTAAAATCACTGGGCGAATTTGCCCTTCGCGTTCACGGGCTGCGTTCGCGAAGGGTTAACTGCTGGGACCTATGCGTTCGCGGAGCCAGGGCCGCATTCGCGAAGGTCTGACTTCCTAGGCTTCCGCGTTCGCGAGCCTACGCCCGAGTTCGCGAAGAACAACGTTACCCAGCCCCCTGACCTCACCCTAACCCTACGCGTTCGCACCCCTGGGGACGCGTTCGCGTAGAGACACCATCCGGTGCTCCGCGTTCGCGTCTCCCTCTACGCGTTCGCGTAGAGTAAAACCCAAGCCACCATAATTTACCCTTCGCGTTCGCGGGCCCTTGGCCGCGTTCGCGAAGGGTATTACACCAGACACCAGCAAATACTCAAAAACACCAGATTTTTCCAATTTGCACACCCGTTAACTACCCAAAACTTACCCGAGCCCTCGAGACTCAAAACCAACAACACATACAACTCCCAAATCATCATATGGACTTATTCAAGTGCTAAACCACCTAAGTAACATCAAAATCAATGAATTAAACCTCCAAAACTCATAGAAGTTTTCTTAAAACTTCATAAGGCTCAATTATTCCAATTTTGATCTGAAACACGTCATATTAAGTCCGTTTTACACCAAATTTTACAGGTAAGTCATATAACATATATTAAACCTGTTTCGGGCTCCGGAACCATAATACGGGCCCGGTAACATAATTTTCACATTAATTATCATTTTCAAAAACCTTTATATTTTTCAGAAAATAATTTTCTTTAAAAATTTATTTCTTCGACTTGGGACCTCAGGATTCGATTCCGTGCATACGCCCAAGTCCCATATTTTCCTACGGACCCTCCGGGACCGTCAAATCACGGGTCCGGGTCCGTTTACCAAAAATGTTGACCAAAGTCAACTGTATTCAATTAATTACTGCAAATTCAACTTATTATCAAATTTTCACATAAAGGCTTCCCGGCTACGCGCCCGGGTTGCGCACGCACATCGAGGTGAGATTAACAGAGGCTTTCGGGGTCTTAGAACACAGATTTAGTTAAATTAGCCCAGGATGACCTTTTGGGTCATCACAATAATTTAGAGGGTAAAATAGGTATTTGGCAATCCAAAATTTGGAAAATTTAGTTGAGTGACCTTCTGAGTGCAATAGGCATAGTTCAGTCACTTTGTTAGTACAAACGAAAGAAAAGTGACTTTAGGATTTGAGATAATTGAGTGACCATTTGAGTAATGGAAAGAGAATTAGAAGAAAAAGGCTCACACATTAATCCTCATAATTGTTGTATTAAACAATTTAGAAAGAAGAAAACGGAAGCCATACAAGAAAAACAGAGAGATTTCAGAAGAGTAAAGGAGTAATAAATAGAATTATAACCAAAAAAAGAAATAAATCTGGTAACTTTAAATTTCTGCATATTTTTAGATGCAAAATAAGGATAAAAGAGAAAAACACTACAAAAAGAGATAAATAGGTTTCCTTGCATATAAGAGGTGCCACATCACATATCCATATATATATTTCCACATGTATTGTGTTATGACTTTTCATCATATTCATACTAAAAGAAGCGAGAAAGAGACAAAAAAAGAGGATATGTCACGACCCGGAATACCCACCTTCGGGACTGTAATGGCGCCTAACATTTCACTTGTTAGGCAAGCTAAAGTTAGAGAACCATTAAACCAATTATTATTCAATGTCAATAAATGAAGTCAATTAAGCCAAAATGAAATAAAACGAGTGCGGAATAATATAAATGCCCATAACATTTACTACACTCCGGATCTGAAGCCACAATTCACAAAATTCTAGGATTTTCTAAAATCAAAGTCTGAAAGAAATACAACTGTTTGGAATGAAAAGAAACAGTAAAAATAGGGGAAGATAGAAGGAGCCTTCAAGGTGTGCGGACGCCAACAAATTTACCTTGAGTCTCCAATGAACCAGTTCGAGCTGCTACGCCTCTCAATAAGCTGGCAATGCCAAAATATGCACAAGAAGTGCAGAGTGTAGTATGAAAACAACCCTCCCCATGTACTATGTAAGTGCAGAGCCTAACCTCGACGAAGTAGTGACGAGGCTAAGGCGGGTCACTCTCACTACAACTTGTATGCAGTATATAATAAAGACAGAAAAAGAAAAACATAACGAAATAAGGCATTCAATTGAAAATAATAGCTACAACTTCAGGAAATAAGCCAGTAACGTTCCGAATTACCAATCCTTAAATTTCAAAAGAAAATACCTTTAAACTCGCAAAACTCAAGGAAATAGAAACACATAGGTTATTGCGGCGCCCAACCTGATCCCATCGTACATCACAATAATCCTCTCTTATTTCCTCATAATAATATTAACAACAATGAATTATATATATGTGTGTGTTGCGACGCGCAATCCGATCCCACCATATCACAATATCAGTATCATAAATCACCCTTATTTCACCAAAACAATCCACCCTCATTCCACCTGTTGCACCATGCAACTCGATCTCAGTGTGCAGTATAGATTCACCCTTATTGCATCATATCAATCCACCCTTATTTCACCTGTTGCAGCGTGCAACCCGATCCCACCATATCATACCCGGTCGGTCATTTCGAGAGTTTAGCCTTATTTACCCCATTTTTGCTTCATTTTGTGTGGTTCAGCTCTTATGTGTTTTATTGGGTTGGTTGGCTCGAGTGCGGAGTGGTCGTGGTGAGAACTGAGACACTTAGTCTCTTAAATTGGCCTAACAGTTAAAAAGTCAACTGTGAGTTGACTTATTGGTAAACGACCTCAGAATGTAGATTTTATGGCTTGGATAGCTTCGTTAGGTGATTTGAGACTTAGGAGTGTGTTCGGAATGTGGTTTTGATGTCCGATGTAGAATTAGGCTTGAATTGGCGAAAGTTAGTTTTTGGCGATTTCCGGTCTGAAGTGGAAAATAGGCTATCAGGGTCGGAATGGAATTTCGGAAGTTGGAGCAGGTTCGTAGTATCATTTTGGACGTGTGTGAAAATGTTCAGGTCATTCAGATGTGTTTTAGTTAGTTTCGGCATCATTGGTGATTTTTGGAAGTTTTAGGAATCTTAGGCTTGAATCATAGGTTGAATTGGAGTTTCGATGTTATTTTGGGTGTTCTGAGGGTTCGACTAAGTCCGGGTGATCATTTAGGACTTGTTTGTATTTTTGGTTGGGGCCCCGAGGGGCTGGGGGTGTTTTCGGATGGCCATCGGGGAGTTTTGCAAAGTGAAAAGAGTGCTAGTGTGAAGGTTTATATTATTTCCGCTCATGCGGATAGGGGGTCCCAGGTGCGGGCCCGCAGAAGCGGACGACTCGTCGCAGGTGCGGATTTTGGTAGGTTGGAGGAGCTCCGCAGATGCGGAATTTTGAGCGCAGGTGCGGAGGCTTGGCTTCTAAGTGTTTTCCGCATGTTCGCACCTAGGACTGTAGGTGCGGGTTCGCAGTGCGCGTAAATGGCCGCAGGTGCGGGACCACTGGACAGAAGGTTATATAAGCCAGCTTTCGCGAATTTGAGCCATTTCTTCAATATTTTCATCCGGGATTAAGCTTTAGGAGAGGGTTTTGAAGGAGGAAATCAAGAGAACTTCATTGAGGTAAGATATTTGAACCTAAAACTCCTTCCTATGCAGTATTTGGACTGATTTAGGGTGCATTTGTGGGAAAAATCAGTGTCAAATTGGGGGTTGGGGCTTGGAAGAACTTGAGACTTTGATTGAGGAATTGAAGGGCAATTGTGGTCCGATTTTGATGTTCTTTGTATGTATAGAATCGTGGGAGGATAAGGATTCCGATTTTGTGATTTTTATTGAATTCCGAGACATGGGCCCGGGGGGTCGGGTTTGGCCAGTTTCTGGAATTGTGATAATATTCGAATGGGTTTCATCTCCTTAACATATTTTGATGTTACTATTCTGATTTTGATAGACTCAGAGCATTTGGGAGCCGATTCGAGAGGCAAGAGCATCGCGGAGTATTTTTCGGGCCTGTTTGAGGTAAGTAACGATTGTAACTCTAGACCTGAGGGTATGAAACCCAGGTATTTTACATTGCTTTAGTACATGTTCTTATGAAATTATCACTTTTAAATGCTCGTCACTGCACTCAAGTCCTTAGTTACTTTGGTTACTTACTGAGTTGGCGTACTCACGATACTCCCTGCACCTTTGTGTGCAGATCTAGGTACCGAGCCAGCGCGCTAGTTGGCTTCTCACTTGATTTGGAGTTTGATCAAGGATAGAGGTAGTTGCTTAGCGTTCACAACTTGCCTTCTTTCCTTTCTTAGTTCATAGATTTCGAGTTTTCCCTGCATTGTACTAGTAGAGGCTTGTTAACAGATATTGTATTTACCTCTTTAGATGCTCATGATAGTTGATTCTGGGTGTTGGGACCGGGGTTAGACTTGGATCTTTTTGGTATTATTGTTGTTAATTATGTTTTTAAAACAGGAAATCTAAATGAAATATCTTGACTTATGATTTTAAACGGAAGGCTTAAAATGTTACTCTCAGTAGCTGTCTAGCCTAGTTCCATGGTAGGCTCCATCACGACCTAAATTGATTTGGGGTTGTGAAAGTTGGTATCAGAGCACTAGGTTACATAGGACTCAACGTTCATGAGAACGTTTAGTAAGTCTTGTAGATCGGTACGGAGACGTCTGTACTTATCTTCGAGAGGATACAGAACCCTTAGGAAAAATCTCACATTCTTGAATTCTTGTTGTGCGAATCCATTTTATTCATCCAAAAGCGTAACTCTTTGAATTCCTTTCATGTATTCAAATGCACATGTGAGCGCTTTGTATCAGCTGTGCATCGACGGCTTGTGACTTCCATGGACGAGATGCGATTTTTAGCATGTTGATAATGGGCCAGTCTGGAGGACTTGAAGCCGGATTCTTTGTCTGTGGCTTGAGTGCTGAGATTTCATTCGTGTGAGCACATGTATTTGGGGACTTATATGTCCGTTGGTGTCCTTATTGATGGTACTTTCTGATCAGATGACTATGTGGTTAGTGTTATTAGAGGGTGAGATGTGTTCATATTGCTTGATTGTGACAAAAAGGGATTGGCTGGATATGTGGTGAGAACTAGTGAGTATTTGACTTATGTCTGGACCTGGCATGTGGCCTCGAGTTGTGAGTGTATTGGAAGACCTCTCATGTTATTTAGCTGTGGAGTGAAAAGGACCTTTCTGCTGTGTTATGAGTTCCTAGTGGGGTCTTTTGGGCTGACCAATGACCCAACAACATTCATGTATTTGATTTACGGTGTATTACAGCCGTATTAGAACTCCTTTGTTATTGTATTTATTGATGTCATCCTGGCGTACTCACGTAGCCATGGGTAGCATACTCAATATTTGAGGATGGTATTATAAGGATCCAGAGAGGAGAAGCTCTATGCAAAGTTCTCCAAGTGTAAATTTTGGCTCAGTTCAGTAGCATTCTTGGGACACGTGATGTCCAGTGAAGGTATCCATGTGGTCAGACGAGAGTGGGTAGAGCTTCCAGAAGCTCAAGATTGCTTCGACCCCAGCTCCAATGTTAGTATTTCCATCAGCTTTAGGTTCTTATACCGCTTATTGTGACGTCTCGAGGGCAGTCATTGGTTGTGTTCTAATGTAGGAAGGTAAAGAGATTGCGTAATAGGTATGATCTTCGGAAGAGTATAGAGAGATATCAGTTTGAGGCTAAGCAGGCAGGGGTATCTCCTGCGGGTTGTCTTGAGGTGTGTGATCCTTATGTTGATCTGTAGTAAGTTCTCTTTTACTAGTAAATGATGCATGCTGTAATTTGAGTTTAGATCGCTTGTGGGAGTTGGCATGACCATTACAATGGTGAATGCGAGATTTGCATACGATTTGAGGTGTTAGATGGTTTGGGTCATATGAGCTTATGAATGATTTAGTGGAATCTCACCACAGTATGGTGGCAGTGATAGCATATGGGCATCGTGAGTTATTGTTTGTCTTGGTCTTTGGCTTTGGCCAAAGGGGGAAAGTCCGTTAATGATATGTTGATTAAATGATTATGTGTTGAATTGGTTTCGATTCGAGGTATATTGGTGAATCAGTTATGACCTGCAGAGGTGGGGTCTGGGAATGACTGAGTAATGGAAATTCTTCGATACAGGTTGTAATGTACTTTACGAGTAAGTGGACTTTATTGAATGCTTGAGTTGTAATTGTACGTTTAGTGTGTGCAGTGTATGAGTTGCATGTTGCGTCAAATGTGTGGTTTGCAAACGGGTTCAGGTCGTTCTGTCTACTTGGTCAGTGTAATTGAGATTTTCGTAGAGTGGAGGACTCTCGAGAATGGTTCTGATGGATTCAAGGTTATACGTAACAATTGGGAATCTTCAAGAGGTGTATTTGGCTAGAAACTGAGATTTACGTCTGAGGGTGTCAAGACTTGTGGCATTTTTACCTTATCATGGATTATACATATCAGTATAAGGAAGGTGAAGGTAATGACTTTAAATTCTCAGGAAGTCTCTTCAGGGTAAGTATTTCTAATGTGGTACTTTTGGGGATACTTGGGAGAGTATTCAGCGGTTTATGAGCCTTAGACGGTATATTTTATGCTCGGGTTTTGTGTGGTGAGTCTGGATGGAGAATTTGCGGTATTATTGCAAGAAGAAGTAAAATTTTGAAGGTGATTCATAATGAACTTGGATAAATAGGAAAACTTGGTAGTAGGTCAGATCAGCATGATAAGGGATATGATTAGTTCTTTGGGTGTTTATGAGGTAATGAGTTGTTACAGATGTTTCCTAGCAATTCTCTTGGGTTTTGGTGGCATGCGTAGCTTGGTTGAGTTAGAAGGATTTAGTCCTAACGGCTTGGTGGTGTACAAATGGGATTCAGAGAGTCCCTGATGGTTTCTACCACGGTTAGAGATGTATATTTTATTTTCTACTGGCGTGAGGTGCAGGTGATGTATAGTGATTTTGCTTCTAAATGGGATCAAATGGAAATTTCTTGGCTAGTTGGGTACGTAGTTTCTTGTGCCTCGTAAGGGAGCATGAAGTTCTCATATTTATCATAGGATGGCATGGTGTATTCAGTATTTTGTGTATAGTGGAGATTTGTATATGTGAGGTCACGGTTCAGTTTTGGAAAGAAGGTCACCACTGGCAGTTTCATATGACTAGGTAGATGATACCACTATTGGGTGGCTTGATGAGGGTATACATTTAGAAAGCGCAATGTGTTTGAGTTAAGGGTGCTTCATTGGTATTGTGACGCTCTCTTGTTGGATCGACTACTGACATTCAAGGTTGCTTGGTGGCACAGAAGAATTATATGGGTATCCCTAGTGGAATAATTGGGTATTAGAGGTGTGTTATATATTCGAGCAGTGGAATTGGTATTATATACGGTGATTTGTGCGCTTCATGTGCTACGAGACTGAGAGTTCTCATAAACTGGTTATTTTGTGGTTTTGGACTGCGAAGATGCGAGCAGAGCTAGTCAGATGTTAGTATGTGCCATGATTCAGTCATTGTGAACTTTCAGTGAGTTATCTATCGATTGTGGGTGATCAGAGTTGATTTAGGGTTCATTGGTAAGCCCAGTAAGGGTGTGTGTCCTGCACCGAGTCAGAATTGTTGACTCCAGATTGCCATTGTTGAGGCATGTACGATTCAATTGTCATTGAGCTTACTCGTGTTCTCGAGTGATCTATGAGTTACCTTTCGGTGTTGCGAGGAATTGTGATTGTTGGTTATATGTGCATATGGTGCGGTTCTATCTGGGCTTTATAGCGAGATTTGAGTAAGGTAAGTAATTGGGTGTTGCGGGATTGAGACTTGTTGGTTATGTTCTTTTGGGTTTGTGTTATGGCAAATCACTTTGAGTACTTGATGTCGAATGGCGCATGGTTATCGATTTTGAGCAAGGTGGCTTGAAGTATTTCATGAGAACCAGCGCTTGAATGGGATCATGCATTGTAGCAGAGTTATGTAGAGGTGTGCTCCTTGGTGTCAGCTTCGTGTGTTCTGATCCTATGGTGTATGCCAATCTTTTAGCATGATGTTGTGATGGTAATTGTTAATGGCCGGATAGTCCTCTCGTGTGAATCTTCTTTATTTTATGATTTGAGATCTTGGGATGTTGTTATTGAGTGCATGAGTTGCACAAGTTATGGATTTGGATGGTATGTATGTTGATCAGACGAATGGTTGCTAGTTTCTACGTGTTTCTTTCATCATCCCCACCATATAAATGTGTTAAAGCGAGGCTTTGCTTGATAATAGGTTATTTACCGGTATTGGGTTGTTTGAGAAACTATTATGGTTAGGAGTTATCGCTATGAGTGTTTGAGTCATGCGGTATATTATGTGATTACATCTGGGGTTACGTATATGACTTGATTCAGCGTGTTCAGACTTATTCAGTTTATAGTTGTGGAATTTTGATCTTGTAAATTATTTCAGAAGTGGGAATTTGGTTCTAAGGTTTATGGGTCAGCTTGGATTTCAAAATTTCAACTGTGTTGTGCTATCGGACCTATATGGGATGGGGTGACGTGGGATCACCCCCGAGGTATGTGTATGGTAGGATTGCACGGCAATTTGATGGTTTCCAAAATAACTCTTGGCACGTTTGAGGACGAACGTATGTTTAAGTGGGGAAGAATGTAACGATCCGGTCGGTCGTTCCGAGAGTTTAGCCCTGTTTCCCCTATTTTTGCTTCATTTTGTGTGGTCCAGCTCTTGTGTGTTTTGTTTGGTTGGTTGGCTCGGGTTCGGAGTGGTCGTGGTGAGAACTGAGACACTTAGTCTCTTAAATTGGCCTAACAGTTGAAATAGTCAACTGGGAGATGACTTACTGGTAAATGACCTCGGAATATAGATTTTATGGCTCAGATAGCTTCGTTAGGTGATTTGAGACTTAGGAGTGTGTTCGGAATGTGGTTTTGATGTCCAGTGTAGAATTAGGCTTGAATTGGCGAAAGTAAGTTATTGGCGATTTCCGGTCGGCAGTGGAAAACAGGCTATCGGGGTCGGAATGGAATTCCGGAAGTTGGAGCAGGTTCGTAGTATCATTTTGGACGTGTGTGAAAATTGTCAGGTCATTCAGATGTGTTTTGGTTGGTTTCGGCATTGTTGGTGATTTTCAGAAGTTTTAGGAATCTTAGGCTTGAATCATGGGTTAAATTGGAGTTTCGATGTTATTTTGGGTGTTCCGAGGGTTCGACTAAGTCTGGGTGATCATTTAGGACTTGTTTGTTTTTTTTGGTTGGGGCTCCGAAGGGCTCGGGTTGTTTTCGGATAGCCATCGGGGAGTTTTGCATAGTGAAAAGAGTGTTGGTGAGAAGGTTTCTGATGTTTCCGCACCTGCGGATAGGAGGCCGCAGGTGTGGACCCGCAGAAGCGGACGACTCATCGCAGGTGCGGCTTTTTGTAGGCTGGAGGAATTCCGCAGGTGCGAGGTTTTTACCGCTCCTGCAAAGATGCAGATGCGGAATTTTGAGCGCAGGTGCACACCTGTGACCGTAGGTGTGGGTCCGCAGATGCGCGTAAATGGCTGCAGGTGCGGGACCACTGGACAGAAGGGTATATAAGCCAGCCTTCGCGAATTTGATCCATTTCTACATATTTTCATCCGGGATTAAGCTTTGGGAAAGGGTTTTGGAGGAGGAAATCAAGAGAACTTCGTTGAGGTAAGATATTTTAACCTAAAACTCATTCCTATGCAATTTATGGACTGATTTAGGCTGAATTTGTAGGAAAAATCAATGTTAAATTGGGGGTTAGGGCTTGGATGAACTTGAGACTTTGATTGTGGAATTGAAGGTCAATTGTTGTCCGATTTTGACGTTCTTGGTTGTATAGAATTGTGGGAGGATAAGGATTCCAGTTTTGTGATTGGTATCGAATTCTGAGATGTGGGCCCGGGGGGTCGGGTTTGGCCAATTTAGGGAATTGTGCCTAATTGAGATAATTTTTGAAAGGGTTTCATCTCCTTGGCATATTTTGATGTTATTATTCTGATTTTGATAGATTCGGAGCATTTGGGCCGATTCGAGAGGCAAGACATCGCAGAGTTGTTCTCGGGCCTGTTTGTGGTAAGTTACGATTGTAACTCTAGACCTGAGGGTATGAAACCTCGGTATTTTACATTGCTTTGGTAAATGCACATGCTAGGTGACGAGCGTGTGGGTGTGCACCGATGGGGATTGTGACTTGGTTTGTCCCGTAGCGACTATTAAGCCGCGTGCTTGATTTGGAACCTTATGATATCCTGTATTTTTGAAACTTATACTTATTTATAGGCTGTATGCCATGTTTGGGGCCTTGTGCAGACATGTTTTGGATCCTCAGGGGTAAGTTTCCACTATTCTTACACTATTTTTGGTAGAAAATTTATGTACTCTGTCACATTTTATATCTGTCGCTGTTATCACTGTTATCACACTGTTTTAAAATAATGAGAGGTTTTTGGGCTGAGTCCCGTGAGTTGAGAAGAGTTGCCCGAGTGGCTTGAGAGAATGACTGAGTGAGGTCGAGAGCCGAGTATATATATATATATATATATATATATATATATATATATTGGATCGGGCTGCACAACGCATCAATATAGCGCTTGGGCAGTAGGAGCCCTTCCCGGAGTCTGTACACCCCTAGTGAGCGCAGTCGACTATTATATGGATCGGGCTGCACGCTGCAGTGTATATTATATGGATCGGGCTGCACGCTACAGCGTATATTATATGGATCGGGCTGCACGCCGCAACATTTTCCTGTATTCATGGTACCTGTTGAGTGAGAGTGCTGAGTGTGATCATTGACTTGTGCTAGTTGAGTCACGAGTGACTGAGAGACCCTATTTATGAGTTATATTGTGACCGAGAGGCTATAAATATTGAGATCATTGTTTTGCACTCATTTTACATTGAGTCTCTATATAAAAGATGAGTTATTGTTTTATGCTTGTTTAAATGGGGAAAACTGGAGTTTGCAAAGTATTTGAAAAAATGTAGACGTTGGATTTACTCTATTTATTTTCACTGGTACATGTTCTTATGAAATTATCACTTTTAAATGCTCGTCACTGCACTCAAGTCCTTAGTTACTTTGGTTACTTACTGAGTTGGCGTACTCACGATATTCCCTGCACCTTTGTGTGCAGATCCAGGTACGGGCCAGCGCGCTAGTTGGCTTCTCACTTGATTTGGAGTTTGATCAAGGATAGAGGTAGCTGCTCAGCGTTCACAACTTTCCTTCTTTCCTTTCTTAGTTCATAGATTTCGGGTATTCCCTGGATTGTACTAGTAGAGGCTTGTTACCAGATATTGTATTTACCTCTTTAAATGCTCATGATAGTTGATTCCGGGTGTTGGGACCGGGGTTAGACTTGACTCTTTTTGGTATTATTGCTGTTAATTATGTTTTTAAAACAGGAAATCTAAATGAAATATCTTGACTTATGATATTAAACGGAAGGCGTAAAATTTTACTCTCAGTAGTTAGCTAGCCTAGTTCCACGGTAGGCGCCATCACGGCCTAAATTGATTTGGGGTCATGAAATACTTAGTGTACAACAACAACAACAACAACCCAGTAAAATCCTACTAGTGAGGTCTAGGGAGGATAGAGTGTACGCAGACCTTACCCCTATCCCAGAGGGGGAATACCAAGTACTCAGTGTGCACAGTAAATTAATAATTCAAATCACGGAAAGCCTTTAAGATCAATAAATACCAAGCTGAACCAAATAGGAAACCTTGTACAATATGAAAATCTACATAAGTAATACTACACAGCAAGGCCAACCAAGGAATTTACAACTATAAGGTGCAAATAAACCAACTTAAGAAAATAGCAGGAGATCATGAAACTATGAAAAGATCTAACATCATTAACAGGAGAAGCCATTTATTAACATGTAGGAGTTAAGCATGGAAACACATTTAGACCATATAACATTTAAGACAGAGAAAGAGATAATTAGGAAAAAGCGGAAAAATGGGAAAACAGATGATTTGGCGGCTCATAAGAACTCGTCACCTCGCATATATGCCGCTCGCATGAAATTCACATAGCACATAGTCCGAAGGTTCCTAATTCCCTAAAGTAAAGGTTAACCATGACACTTACCTCGCTCCAAAGATCACTCAATGCTCAACCATAATTTTTCCTCTAGAATCCACCTCCAAACCACTCGTATCTAACCACAATTGACTCAATAATATAAAATATTTCTAAAGGAATCAATTACAATGCATAAATTTAGAATTCCCAAACCTTCCCCCGAAAAGTCAAAAATCGACCCCAGGCCCGCTTGGTCGAAACCCGAGGTTCAGACCAAAATATATTTACCCATTCACCTCGGAGCCCGATTATGTAATTAGATTCGGAATTCAACCTCAAATTGAGGTCTAAATCCCCAATTTGGGAATAAATTTCTAGTTTTCTACCATGGAAGAACAAAGATTAGGGCTAGGAATAAATGGGTGATGTTAGAAATGGAATAAAATGAGTTAAAGAGTACAAACCTATGAATTGGTGTTGAGTTTTCTCTTCAAAATCGCACATAGGTCGTGCTATAATGGATAGTTTATGAAAAAGTGGAAGAATCCCTTTTTTCTGGTATGTTTTAAATCGTTGGCGTCAGGCCTTCTTCGCGTTCGCGAAGGGCTGCCATGATCGGAATCAGCGACTCAAATAGACTGCGCGTTTGCGAGATACCCTTCGCGTTCGCGAAGGCTTATACCCACCAGCCTACGCATTCACGAGCCATGTGCCGCATTTGCGAAGGGTGTATGGGTCAAAATCCAGCTAACACAATTCGACATGGAGAAGTTATCAAGTGCGGGAATTGCGGCTCAACATGGGTAATTAGGCCGAGATCGACCAGGGCCTAACAATAAGGAACCTCTGAGAAAGTCATTAAGGCCGAGGTCGAGTGACGAAAAAATATTGATAACGACTAGTATAGTCTTGGACTATCAAAGAGAATATTCTATTGAATATTCCATCTGCTGTACTTTTTAGGATTTTTTGGAAATATCTCACATAAATAGTAAAAGAAAAGGGAGGGGGGTGTATGTAACATTCACTCTGATAAGAACTCTTATCAAAAGTTGACTCTTGAGATATAATACAAATTTTTACCTTTCCACAGTGTTTCGATTTGTTGTTTATCCTACCTTTTCACGCATCAGATCCGAGAAAATCTCGTATATTCCCATATCCATTTGTCTTACGTTGTTGTCAGAGGGAAGAATGATCTACCTCATTCAATATTTGGGTGAATCCTTCCTTTTATTTACATTTATTGTCATTTAACATATTTATTGCTCATTATTGCCCCACCATTTGTTCTTGATAACTTCATTTAATACACTCATAATTGGTTCAAAGTATTATTCGACGTTATTATATATGCACGTATTAGATATGAGATTTATTATATATGACTAGAATTTACTCTTCACCTTTCTTATTTTTTAATTAGTTTAGCAAAAAGTTTCATATTTTTTGGTCAAACAATCTGGCGCCGTATGTGGGAACTCGCTAAAGCCGCCGCATCTACCACAACAACCGTTCTGTCTTTCTCGGCCCTATCCAACTCTTCCGTTTTTGCGGCCAACTCATCAATCAAATAGTTGGCTCTAGCTTCACTCTGCGCGATCTTGGCCCGCAAGGAGGTCACCTGAGCCTGAAGATCAACACACTCGTCCATAACCCCCTTGATCACCTCGAGTTCGTCCTCTTTCACTCTCAACGTCCCTTCGAGCTGATTGTACCTGCCTCAGCTCGTCATCTTTCTGCTTCAGTTCGTCTCGGAGATATTGGAATTGACCATCCTCACCGAGTATGCTACTCAATGCACGATGCTTGGTAAGATACTCCATGTACTTTGACTCCATCATTTTGTAGAGAGCCTCCCTCTTCTCCTCTCGGCGGACACTCTCAGTCTCCAGAATAAGAGTATGATAAACAAGAAGAAAACGGCCAGCAAAGACGAATAACGTAAAGGAAATGAGAAGATACTGAAACACTAAAAAAGAAAACTTACTCGCAAGGCCATCCCAGAGATGCCTAATGACAGGTTCGCTCGTGCAGAGTCTTGTTCTCGGTGCTCATGCAGAGGGGGGCCAAATATGGGACCACGCGCTCCGAGTTAACTAGCAAATTGTAGTCCAATGGGATGATGATGTTTCGGGTATACCCCTCGGTTCTCACCTCTACCCGTGTGAACCCCTCCTCGAAGGTCCGCACCTCCTCAGGGTCTATGTCAGAGCCGGACTCATCGTCGTCCAGGATTACTATTTTTCCTCTCCCTTCGGCGGACGAGGACGCGACCTTTGCGGCCCCTGACCGTCCCTCTTCCATGACAACCTCCGTTGCCTCTGACAACCTCCCTTCTTCGGTAAGCTCTGATGGGCGAGCAGTCCCCGCAACAGAAGGACGCGTCGATTCCACGTCCTAAATAACTTCCCCCTCGGGTATAGCTGCGACTGTAATCACACTGCCGGTCTCTAATCTCCACCTTTTTAGCGGCGCCACCTCCTCCTTGCCGGGCGAAGATTCGTCTACCAGGTGCAGTTCCGGGGAGGCTGGGGTCTCAGCTGATAGAACAACCATCTGACGTCCAGATTCACTTAAGGCCAGATTCTGAGAGGAAGTATTGTGCACAGACTCAGCCAGCAGGAAATGCATCCCGGCCGAGGAAATCGCCTGGAAAAATGAGAGAACCGGAGCCTTCGTCTTTCTAGAAGCCCTCCGACCTAACACCAAAAGAGAAAGTCGTATGTAGAAGAAGAAAACGGACTACGATGAGGTCGAAATATTCAAAGGATGAAATCTGACTTACCAATCGAGGGCTTGGGTCCGATTCTTTTGTTGAAGGACGCCCATTCGCGGATCCCTACGATGTGACACAAGACCTGGGCCACCCAGTCAGTAATGTCGGCGACCAAAGAAGGGGGATGTTTCTCAGCTACACAAAGGAAAAGAAACCATTTAAGCCATGGAACATGGAAAAATGGGAGAGCGTACTTCAATCAGTGAGAACACTTACGAGCAAAATTCCACTGCTCGGGAAACCCACTAGGGTTCGCCACCACGTGCTCGATTTTGACAAAGAAATAATCGAGCAAAAATTGGTAGTTCGCATTGTCATCCATTCGTGCCACCAGCCCCTTGGTCCCGCGGTGTCGAAGGTGAATCATCGTGACCTAATGGAAGCTTGGCGCGTAGAGGTGAAACATATGGTGGATAGAAACTCATATCCCTCCAGCTCCACACATTTTGTTAGCATGAGGAGGACCTTATACATGTAGGGGGAGAGCTAGGCCGGGAAGACGCCATGGTAACGGAAGAATTCCTCCGCAAACAGAGGAAGAGGGAGATAGTAACCTACTTGGAACGGGTAGGCGTAAAACGTGCAGTACCTTGGTCGGTGAACCTAGATCACATCGTCCCCAACTGGAACCACGTCAATATGAGCAGGGATGTTGTATTTGGCCCTGAGGGTGGATATATGCTTCGCCTCCATCTCGAACCTCACGGGCTCAGGGTCATGAGCAGGTTCCTTCGAGAAATTTGACCTGGAGCTCGGGTTACAAGGAATGACCTCCTCCACATTGGGGAAGCTTTCATCCTCCGTAACAATGGTTTCTCCTCCAACGGAAGGCATGGCCACTGATAGCCGAGTTGGGTCTGAGACTACCTCAGGGTTAAGAGTTACGTTAGTTATCTTTTACTAGCATTTACGCGGTGGATCTGAAAATGTAGAAAATATGGTGATGGTAGAAGCTGCAAGAAGTATAAGCACAGGAAGAAGAAGAAGAAGAAGAAGAAGAAGAAGAAGAAGAAGAAGAAGAGGAAGAAGCAAGGTTCAGGGTTGAGAACTCCGAGAATGAAAAGGTTTCTTTGAAAAGCCTCCTCGTCTTTATTTATAGGTAATCATGGTGTTCGAACCGATTCAAACAACCACCAGTGGCCCTAGAATCAAAACGATAGGGGCTCGAGGAACAATGCAACGCATCGGGAAGGTGCGTAATGATGACGCATGTGGCTGTGACATCACCCTGCACCAACCTCATTGACAACGAATCTTAGAACGACACGTCATCATCTCGGCAACGATCGCCCCAGCTGGACCACCACGTCCAATGTTTTCCAGAATTATTATTAACAAAGTCCGCTCATTGAGGTCGACCAAAAGACGACCTCGATAAGCAGAGGGACTAACTGTATGGGTCAAATCCGGCTGAGGAAATTCTACATGGAGAGGTTATCAAGTGCGGGAATTGAGGCTCAACACGGGCAATTTGGTCGAGGTCGACCAGGGACTAACAATAAGGAACCGTCGAGAAAGCCATTAGAGCCGAGGTCGAGTAGCGAAGAATGGTGATAACGACTAGTATAGTCTTGGAACTATCAAAGGGAATATTCTATGGAATATTCCCTCTGCTGTACTTTTTAGGGTTTTTTGGGAATATCTCATATAAATAGTAAAAGAAGGGGGGGGGGGGGAATGTATGTAAAATTCACTCGGTTAAGAACTTTTATAAAAGCTTGCTCCTTAGGAAATAATAAAAATTTTT
>MDKH01009593.1:0-74411 GCA_005239495.1 Nicotiana undulata
CGCCAAGACCGTGACGCTGGCTATGCCAGGACTACCGAGGTTAGAGTGGAGGGGTTCATTAGATTACACTCCTCGTCGAGTCATTTCTTTTCTTAAGGCTCAGCGGATGGTTACAAAGGGGTGTGATTCCTATTTGGCCTATGTGAGAGATGTTACTGCTAAGACCCCTATAGTTGAGTCTATCACCGTTGTTAGGGACTATCCTGATGTCTTTCCAGCTGATCTTCCGGGTATTCCGCCCGATAGAGACATTGATTTTGGCATTGACTTGTTGCCGGGCACTCAGCCCATTTCCATTCCTCCCTATCGCATGGCTCCTCCTAAGCTAAAGGATTTGAAGGAGCAGTTACAGGATTTGCTTGACAAAGGTTTCATCAGGCCTAGTGTGTCACCTTGGGGTGCTCCGGTGCTTTTCGTGAAGAAAAAGGATGGTTCGATGCGTATGTGTATTGATTACCGGCAGCTGAATAAGGTGACAATGAAGAATAGGTACCCATTGCCCCGCATTGATGATCTGTTTGACCAGTTACAGGGTGCTAGGGTGTTCTCCAAGATTGATCTTCGTTCAGGCTATCATCAGTTGAAGATCCGGGCGTTGGATGTCCCGAAGACTGCCTTCAGGACCAGATATGGCCACTATGAGTTCCTTGTTATGTCATTCAGGCTGACCAATGCCCCAGCAGCCTTCATGCATCTTATGCACAACATATTTCGGCCTTATCTTGATACTTTCGTCATCGTGTTCATTGACATTCTGGTATATTCTCGGTCCCAGGAGGACCATGAGCAGTACTTTAGGATCGTGCTTCAGACCTTGAGAGAGAAGAAGTTGTATGCCAAATTATCTAAGTGTGAATTTTGGCTTGATTCCGTGGCATTCCTAGGCCATGTAGTGTCTTCAGATGGGATCAAGGTAGATTTGAAGAAGGTGGAGGCGGTGCAGAGTTGGCCCAGACCGTCTTCAGCTACTGATATTCGTAGTTTCCTCGGTTTGGCTGGGTATTATCGCTGTTTTGTGTAGGGATTTTCATCCATTTCAGCGCCTATGACCAGATTGACCCAGAAGGGTGCACCTTTTATTTTGACTGAAGAGTGTGAGGAGAGCTTTCAGAAGCTCAAGACAGCCCTGACTACAGTCCCATTTTAGTATTACCTACCGGTTCATGGTCCTATACGGTCTACTGTGATGCTTCGAGGATTGGTTTGGGAGCGGTGTTGATGCAGGACAGTAGGGTGATTGCCTACGCGTCCAGACAGTTGAAGGTACATGAGAAAAACTACCACGCGCATGATCTTGAGTTGGCAGCGATTGTTCACGCCTTGAAGATATGGCGTCATTATTTATATGGTGTTCCCTGTGAGATATATACGGATCACCGGAGTTTGCAGCACATTTTCAGGCAGAAGGATCTCAATTTGCGCAGTTACTCAAGGATTATGACATCACTATCTTATACCACCCGGGGAAGGACAATGTGGTGGCCGACGCCTTGAGTCGCCGGGCGGAGAGTTTGGGTAGTTTGGCATACCTTCGTGCAGCTGAGAGGCCCTTAGCCTTGGATGTTCAGTCCTTAGACAGTCAGTTCGTGAGGTTGGATCTCTCTGGCATTCGAGAGCGCCAGTATGATGATCTTGACCTTCGGGCCCTTCAGGATAGAGTTCGGCAGGGTGATGCCAAGTATGTGACTATAGATGATAATGGTGTGATGAGGATGCAGGGCCGTATTTGTGTGCCAAATGTGGGTGGACTTCGCGAATTGATTCTTGAGGAGGCCCATAGCTCGCGGTATTACATCCATCCGGGTACCGCGAAGATGTACCAGAATTTGAGACAGCACTATTGGTGGCTTAGGATGAAGAAGGATATCGTGGAGTTCGTAGCCAAGTGTCTCAACTGCCAGCAACTTAAATGTGAGCATCAGAGACCGGGAGGATTACTTCAGCAGATTAGGCTTCCCGAGTTGAAGTGGGAGAGAATCACCATGGATTTTGTGGTTAGACTTCCTCGGACTTTGAGGAAGTATGATTCTATTTGGGTGATCGTGGATCGGCTGACCAAGTCACCCATTTCATTCCAGTATTGACTACGTACTCTTCTGAGAGGTTGGCCCAGATCTACGTTCGGGAGATAGTCCGGTTGCATGGTGTGCCGGTATCTATTATATCAGATTGAGGTCCCCAGTTCACCTCGCACTTCTGTAGAGCCTTGCATAGTGAGTTGGGTACCCAGATTGATCTCAGTACAGCATTTCACCCTCAGACAGACGGGCAGTCCGAGCGCACGATTCAGATTCTCGGGGATATGCTCCATGCTTGTGTGATGGATTTTTGAGGGTCATGGGATCAGTACTTGCCTCTTGCAGAGTTTGCTTATAATAATAGCTACCAGTCCAGCATTCAGATGGCGTCGTTTGAGGCTTTGTATGGTAGGCGGTGCAAGTCTCCAGTGGGATGGTTCGAGCCGGGCGAGGACGAATTGTTGGGTACAAACTTGGTTCCGGATGCTCTGAACAAGGTGAAGGTGATTCAGGAGAGACTTCGCACAGCTCAGTCCATGAAGAAGAGTTATGCGGACCGGAGGGTTCGTGACTTGGCATTTATGGCTGGTGACCGGGTTTTGCTTTGGGTGTCGCGTATGAAGGGTGTCATGATATTTCAGAAGAAGGGTAAGCTGAGTCCGAGGTTCATTGGACCTTTTGAGGTGTTGCAGCCGGTTGGGGAGGTTGCTTATGAGTTAGCCTTGCCTCCCAACCTAGCTGGTGTTCATCCAGTATTCCACGTTTCCATGCTCCGGAAGTATCACGGTGATCCGACTCATGTTTTGGATTTCAGCTCAGTCCAATTGGATAAGGATTTATCATATGTTGAGGAGCCTGCGGCCATTTTGGACAGGAAGGTCAGAAAGCTCAGGTCGAAGAATATTTCCTCAGTCAAAGTTCAGTGGAGGGGTTATCCGGTCGAGGAGGCGACTTGGGAGACCGAGCAGGACATGCGGAGTCAGTATCCTCATCTTTTAACAGCTTCAGGTATGTTTCTATACTCGTTCGAGGATGAACGATTTTCTTAAGAGGGGGAGAATGTAACGACCTGGACGGTCGTTTTGAGAGTTAGCGCCCCGATCCCCTAATAATTGCTTCTCTCATGCTTATTATGTTAACGGAACGTGTCGGAGGGTTTAGAGGTGAAATTCGGAGTGGTTTTGGACATATAGTCCTTTAAGGTGAGTTTTAACTTTAAAAATTGGACTGTAGCTAGAGCTGTGGGAAGACGGATCCGGAATGGAATTCCGTCGAATCTGTTAGCTCCGTTGAGTGATTTCGGGGTTAGGAATGTGTTGGGAATGTGTTTTCGAAGTCGGTTGTAGATTTAGGCTTGAATTTGCGAAAGTTAGAATTTTGGCGATTTCGGCCGATAGGTGAGATTTTGATATTGGATTCGGAATGGAATTCTGAAAGCGAAAGCAGGTCCGTAATGTCATTTATGACCTGTGTGCAAAATTTGAGGTCATTCGGACGAGTTTAGACGTATTTCGGCGTCGAATGTGGATTTTAGAAATTTCCTAAGTTCTTAGGCGTGAATCTATGCATATGTGATGATTTTGATGTTATGGGATGTGTTTTTAAGGCTCGACCAAGTTTGAATAAGGTATTTGGGTCAGTTGGTAATTTTGGTTGAGGTCCCGGGGACCTCGGGGTTGTTTCAGATGCCCAACGGGTGAGATTGGTACCTTATGAGCTGCTGAAGCAGACCTGTTTCTGGTGTCTCGCACCTGCGATGGCTTTTTCTGCAGGTGCGGACACGCTGGTGCAGAGGGTTTGTTCGCAGGTGCGGTCTGAGGGGGCCCTGTGGTCGCAGGTGCGACCTGGGTTCCGCAGGGGCGGGACCGCTGGTGCGACCTGGGTTCCGCAGGGGCGGGACCGCAGGTGCGACCTGGGTTCCGCAGGGGCGGGACCGCAGGTGCGACCCCAGGCTTCTTAAGTGACTTCCACACCTGCGATGAAACTTCCGCAGGTGCGATTGGGGAGCCGCAGGTGCGAAATCCCTAGGTTGTTTATTCTAAAATCCGAGGGTTTGAAATTCATAATTCCAAAATCGATTGTGAGCTCGGGAAGTGGCGATTTTCAGTGGGATTCGAAGATGAGGATCATAGGTAAAGTTTCTAATCCTAATCCATTGTTAGACCATTAATCCCCATCATTTTCCTTAATCTAATCAATGAAAATGGGTGAAAACCATGAAAATTTGATGAAACTTCCCCAACAAAAATCTGAGGATGTAGGGAGATTTTGGCATTGGATTTTGATGATTCTTGTTCGAGTGAGTTCGTGAGTGAATGGGTGTCTGGAAAATATAACTTTTACCCGATTTCGAGACGTGGGCCCGAGGGGCATTTTGGTCAAAATTCCTAATTTCGCGTATTAGCTTCGAATTAATTAGTTATTTTGATTTCTTGAAATGATATTTACATTATGCAATCGCATTGAATAGTTTTGGGCCACCCGGAGTCGGATACTCATGGCAAGAGCGTGATATCGGGTTGAGTAGCGCAGTCAATGTAAGTGGCTTGCCTAACTCTGTGTTGGGGATTTTCCCTTAGGCATTTTTAACTGATTTTCACTATAAAAACCCGTGTACGTGAGGTGACGGGTGCGTGCATGGGTTATTTTTACTGAATTTCCTTCGTTCTTTCTATGGCATACCTCATTTTCAATTTTATTATTACTATTATTGGTTTAAACTAGGTAGCAACTTACGATTTAAACATGTCAATCGATTTTACCTGATTTTCCACTCATTATTACTATTTGAACCTTGTTGAAGTATTTTACTCTATATTTGCCTACTGTTTTTCCTAAACTATTGAATTACGGTGCATCTGGTATACATCTTGCATTGCATATTTAAATTGGGATTACGGACCAAGATCCAGGAGCTTTCCCCTGTAGTGCATTGCATATTTAAATTGGGACTACGGACCGAGATCCGGGAGCTTTCCCCCCTGTACTGCATAGCATATTTAAATTGGGACTACGGATCGAGATTCAGGAGCTTTCCCCTTGTACTGCATTGCATATTTGAATTGGGACTACGGGCCGAGACCCGGGAGCTTTCCTCATGTATTGCATTGCACGATTATCTATTGAGTTACATGTTGTGCTGAGCTGAGAGTTACTTTACATTATTCTTTCTATCTTTACTTTAAATTTCTGTTAATTATTGTTATTTATTTGCAACTGTTTTATTTGTAAACTAAGTAGAGTCTCAACCTGACCTCGTCACTGCTTGACTGGGGTTAGGCTTGGCACTTACTGAGTACCGAATGTGGAGTACTCACACCCTTCTGCGCATGTTTTCCCCATGTGCAGATCCAGGTACCAGCACCCAGTATCGGAGTTAGGAGTTCTGCAGCCCTTTTGGAGACCGTGAGGTATTTCTGCCGCGTCCGCAGAACCTTTCTGAGTCCCCTTCCTTATCTTAGTATAGTCTTAGTACTTAGACAGAAATATTTTCCAGTTCGTTGTATTGAGCTATAGTGTACAGCTTGTGATATTGTTGATATTCCGGGTTTTGGGCAGAGTAAACCTGTAAATGCCAAGCGGCACAGTTTAATAGTATTGCTTTTACTTCATCCTCTATTATTGTGTTGTTTTACATTTTGATTCCGCACATCTTTAGGCTTACCTAGTCGTATATACTAGGTGCCGTCACGAAACCCTGCGGAGAGAAATTTGGGTCGTGACATATACAATGTTCTGCCCTCGACCAATGTGAACTGTGCGGCCTTCATGCGCAGAGTCCTCGATTCCTTAGGATCCGATGGAAGCTTCTCGTTCTTTGGGTATTTGATATACGTATTCCTCCAATCCCAGGTCATACTTGTGGAGTTTATTTTGGCGTGGATTTCTTCGATTACTGACTTCGAAAGTTGTACGACAGTCCCTTAGCTAAGCTCGTTATCTTCGACCGATGACCTCAAATTTTCAAGGGCATCGATCTCGCTGTTTTTCTCTCGAGGTACGTGCTATAGGGTCCATTCTTTAAATTGATGCAGAGTCACTTGTAGTTTGTCCAACTACCTTTGCATTCGGTCTTCTCGGACCTCAAAAGTTCTGTCTGCTCCCAAACTCTTAGATAGCTCGAGACTTGCAATCATGGCCTCATACTCGGCCTCATTGTTAGTTAACTTGGAAGCTTTGATTGATTGTCTAATTGTATTACTTGTGGGCGGCTTCACAACGATGTCTATCCCGGACCCCTTCACATTTGAAACTCCATCTGTGAAGTGGGTTCATACCCCCGATGATGTACCCGATTTTAATGATAGTTCCCTTTCGACCTCGGGTACGAGGCTGGCATAAATTCGGCCACAAATTTTGCCAAGATTTGAGACTTGATGGTTGTTCGGGGTTGATACTAGATATCGTACCCGCTGATCTCGACGGCCCGAGAGTTTGGGATTATGCAAAATATTGCGAAGGGGATAGGTAGTCACCACACAAATTGAGTGACATTGAAAATATGATTTTAATTTCCTAGAGGCGCTTATTAGAGAAAGAGCTAAATTATTTAAGTGTGGGTATCGGGTCTCGGCTTCACCTAAGGTTCGACTAACATAACAAACAGGAAATTGTGTGCCTTCCTCCTCTTGAACTAGAACCCCACTTACCGCGATTTCCAAGACTGTTAAGTATAAGTAGAGTTTCCCGTCCGCTTTCGGAGTATGAAGCAGTGGCGGGCTCGAGAGGTACCATTTTCGTTCTTCCAATGCTTGTTGGCATTCCGGGGTCCATGCAAAATTATTCTTCTTGTTAAGTAGTGAGAAGAACTGGTATCTTCTATCTGAGGACCTCGAAATGAATCGGCCTATGGCGGCTATGCGCCCTGTTAACCTTTGTACGACCTTAACATTATCCACAACCGTGATGTCTTCAATTGCCTTGATTTTATCGGGGTTGATTTCGATCCCCCAATTCGATACCATAAAGTCGAGGAACTTGCACGAACCAACCCTAAATGCACATTTCTCCGTGTTAAGCTTTATGTTGTATTTCCTTAGTATGTCGAAAGTCTCCTGCAAATATTTCAAATGGTCCTTTACACGAAGGGACTTAACTAGCATATCGTCAATATAAACCTCCATTGATTTACCTATTTCTTCTTTGAACATTTTATTTACTAGGCGTTGATAAGTAGCACTGGCATTTTTTAGTCCAAATGGCATTACATTATAACAATAGGTGTCGTATTTAGTGAGGAACGCAGTCTTTTCCTGATCCTCCGGGTTCATTTGTATTTGATTGTACCCAGAGTAGGCATCGAGAAAACTAAGGATCTCGTGGTTGGCTGTGGCATCGATCATGCGATCGATATTCAGCAAAGGGAAGGAATCTTTTGGGCCTGCTTTGTTTAAATCCTTATCGTCTACACACATTCTAAGTTTATTTACCTTTTTAGGGACTACAACTATGTTTTCTAACCATTCAGGATATTTTACCTCCCGAACGGGTCCTATTTTGAGAAGTTTGGTTACCTCATCCTTGATGAATGCATGTTTTACCTCGAACTGGGGCCTTTTCTTTTGTTTTACTGGGCGGAACTTCGGGTCTAAGCTCAGTTGATGTGTAGTGATCTCCGGTGGGATCCCTGTCATATCTAGGTAGGACCAAGCAAAACAATCTATGTTATCTAAAAGAAATTGAATAAGTTTTTTCCTGAGCTCGGGATTTAATCCCGTGCCCAGGTATACCTTTCGTTCGGGCAGGTATTCGATCGGCATGACTTGTTCTAGTTCTTCGACTGTCAATTTGGTGGCGTCGTAATCCTCAAAAGTTATGAAGGATCGAGGAATCAGTAGTCATCGCCATCGTCATCGTCCGTTCCCTGCTTCTCCGACTGAGTCGAGACTGGTGCATGTGGTTGCAATTTAACTTCCTGTTTTCCTTTGGTTCCGATTTGTTTGTTGAGGAAATCGTCGATACCGATATTACTTTATCGACTACGAACATCTCTTTGGCAGCATGTTGTTCGGGAATTTCAGCACTTGGTGGAGGGTTAAGGGAACTGCCCTCATGTTGTGAATCCAGGGTCTTCCGAGCAAGGCATTGTATCTCATATCACCCTCGATCACATGGAACTTTGTTTCTTGAATAGTCCTGGCTACATTTACAGGTAAAATGATTTCACCTTTAGTTGTTTCACTCGCCATGTTGAAAATTGAGAACCCGAGCTGCGAGCACGATCTGATCATGTAGGCTGAGTTTCTCCATGAACCTCGATCGAATAATATTGGCCGGGCTTCCTGGATCAATTAAAACATGTTAAACCTGAATTTTATTAATAAGGATAGAGATTACCAATGCATCATTGTGGGGTTGTGAGATCCCCTCTACTTCCTCGTCATTGAACGATAAGGTCCCTTCTGGTATATAGTCTCGAGTTCGTTTTTCCCTAGTGATCGACACCTTATTGCGTTTGAACACGGGCCCTTGTGGAATATCGAACCCACCAACTATCATGTGAATCACGTGTTATGATTCTTCCTGCTCATTTTTCCTGTTTGCATCCCTGTCACTAAAGTGATTTTAGCTCGGTCGCTCAAGAATTCTCGAAGGTGAGCCCTTAGTTGTCTGCAGTCTTCGGTTCTATGACCATGGGTACCATGGTATTTGCATATTTGATTGGGGTTCATGTGAGATGGATCGGACTGTAGGGTCTAGGCCATCTGTTATCCTTGATCTGCCCAATGGCTGATAAAATACCCGATGTGTCAATGTTGAAGTTGTATTCTGATAGTCGCGGTGCTTCTGTGGGCTCGACATGCTTATCGAAGCCACTTTTAATCATGAGCCTTCAGGAGCTCTGTCTTTGATCATCCCTTCGATCATTTCGAACGAGATTATGTCCTGGGTCGCTGTTTCTACGATCTTCACTGTAAGGTTGATGTCGATCTCTACTTGATCGAGGTTCTCTGTCGATATCCCTTTGAATTTTGTTGACGTGCTTATTTGGGTAAACGTAAACGGAAGGGGTCCCCAATTGATCATCCTAGAACCTGATCTTTGACTGGTATCGATTATGTACATCGGCCCACGTCACCGCTGGATATTCAATTAAATTCTGCTTTAGCTGTCGTGATGCCACCGAACTTCATTCATTCAAACCTTGAGTAAAATCTTGAACAACCCAATCATCTGTGACCGGGGGTGGGTCCATACGTTCCATCTCGAACCGAGATACGAATTCCCTTAACATTTCGTTGTCCTTTTATTTCACTTTGAAGAGGTCTGACTTCCTATCCGCAACCTTTATTACTCAGGCGTGTGCCTTCACGAAGGAATCTTCAAGCATGTCGAATGAATCGATGGAATTGGGCGGCAGATTGTGGTACCATATCATCGCCACTTTCGTTAAAGTTTCTCCAAACCTTTTCAGTAGAACGTATTAAATCTCATCATCTTCTAAGTCATTCCGCTTTATTGCGCATGTATAAGAAGTGACTGGCTCGTTAGGGTTGGTCCCATTGTATTTGGGAATTTTTGGCATGCAAAATTTTTTCGGGATAGGCTTTGGAGTAGTACTTGGAGGGAAAGGCTTATGCACGAACTTCTTCGAATCCAAACCCTTTAGAATCGGTGGTGCCCCCGATATTTGGTCAACCCGGGAGTTATATATTTCTACCTTTTTGTCATTTGCCTCAATTTTCTTTTCTCCTAATTCATTCCATATAGTGAGCTCCTCGAGCATTTTCATAATGGCGGGGTCATTCCCCGACTCATTGGCGTTCGATCTCTCTGGTACAGGTTCGGCCCTGTGAATAACTTCTAATGGGGGCTCAGATTCGACCCCACTTGGTGCACGGTTCTAGTTTTGCAATTGTGCTATAGCAGCTTGCTGAGCCTGTAGCATCTCAAATATCAGTTGAAGGCTGACTCCACCATCTTCTCCGCCCTACATACCTCAACCACCTGATCGAACTTCCCTGCGTACGCTACCTTCAGGATCAACGCCCAGATTTACATTTAGGGCGACATGTGAACTGACATTGATGGGATTTGCAATTGGTACTCCATCGAGGTCACCCTGAGGCACTTCGATCCATGGGCGGCTGTATTGTCGTTTTTCCTGTGAAATCCGAGGTCGTTGTCACCATGTGTGGGTGCTACTTGTGAGTTTGCCATGTTTATCCTGAAATCAAAAACACTTACGACAACAAGCGTAAAGCAGTGTGTGTAATCGGAATCAGTATTAAGAAATCACTATTATCCTTAGCCCCACGGGGGGCGCCAAACTGTTTATCCTTAAAATTGGATAACAATTAAACTTATAAAGCGGTTTTAAGGACACATGATTTCATCCAATACCAATTGATAAATATGAATATTAATAATAGGAAATAAACGATAAAGTAAAGCAAAACAGTGTTGAAATTCAGCCCTCGAGCTAGAGTGCCCTCGAACTGAATGATGCTAATGTAACAAAACAGAAAGTAAACTGATGAACAAGAATGTATAAGCGAAAGAGAGTGTTGTATTGCTTTTTTTATGCGAGAACAATGTGTCTTACAAATGTTTAGAGCTCCTCTTTATATAGCAGAGGAATTCTACTTATGGTATAACTCTAATTACAGAAGGAAATCCCATGATTAACTAAACAACCGCTCTTGATTTGATCCGTTCCGAGATTTCTGCCATGATTGTCTACCAGTCACATATATCTCGCTTTTTGTTATTATGTTATCTTCGGTCTTGATCGAGGTCTACCTTGTTTGGTCTCGATTCTTACTGGCTTAGATCTCGACATGTACCTCAAATTCTGAACTCGATATCTTGTCATCATGCCTCGGTCTGATCTCCTACGAGGCCGACCTTCGATACATTTCCCTAGTCTCGATCAAATAGTAAAGTCGAATGGGTCCGGTTTTAAGCGTATACAAACATCATATTCTTTACGATGATACATAACAATTATTATATGTCAATCCCTCGTTTGGAAAGCGAGAAGGTAAAAACTCACTTGCAGTGACAATTCTCGAGGCTATTAGTGGGAAGGAACTTGGAAATACTATTTTCTTCGTTTGTGATAAAATAGTAGGATTTTACATTTGGCTCCAAAAATTTATTTCCTAGAGAGAAAATCATTTTCTGCTACAAATAGTATTTTATTTATGGTGAATGTCTATATTTTAGAGATATTTTAGGGTTTGTTACTTGGTGGCTAAGTCACTTTTTCCCTATAAATAGAGGAGTTCTATTCTATTGTAGTTAATCCCAAATCAATACGAATTCTCTCTCCCTACTTTTCTGTGCAATACTCTTCTTCTTTTATTGTTTTATAGTACGTTATCAGCCAGTTCATCTTGATAAGTTGGTTACATCACAACTGGTTTAGCAAAATAATTTATTGATTGCATCCACTTAATAGCTAAACTATTGCTTATGTGAACAAAGTTATTTATATCAGTTTGATATATGTTATACACAAAAGTATATTACATTCTCCCCTCACAACTGATTCACGGTCAGGAACCAAATAATTCCATCATATTATTATTGATGTGCGATCTATATTTTGATTAACACCATAACGCACAAAGATGGGTTCACAAAGTTGAGGAAGCAAGTTAGTTTTTCTAACATGAGGAGGAGAGATGATAAACATTTGAGAAAATGTTACGTGGAATGAATTATCAATTCTCTATAAGCATGATAATGTGATAGCGATGATTTTAAGGTGCAACATATTCATTGAAGTTAATATGGATGATTTATTCATCAAATCTCCGGTGACGTTAGTGCACACGATTGAGATGCGAAGACTCAAGGATGTGAATTGATGCTCTCATCAGGAGGAGCTAATACGTGTTGTACTATTTTTTCCTTACAAGGTTTTGTCCCACTGGATTTTCCTTGCAAGGTTTTTAACGAGGCAACCGCACATTATCTGTTGAATATACATTCAAGGGGGAGTGTTATAAATAGTATTTTATTTATGGTGAATGTCTATATTTTAGAGAAATTTTAGGGTTTGTTACTTGGTGGACAAGTCACTTTTCCCCTGTAAATAGAGATTCTATTCCATTATAATTAATCTCAAATCAATAAGAATTCTCTCTCCCTACTTTTGTGTGCAATACTCTTCTTCTTCTTTTATTGTTTTATAACATTATCATCTTTTTCATTTATTTTCCTTAAACCGAGTAATAAGGGAATAGGAAACTATTTTTCTTTTCAGACTACTTTTGTTTCTTTTTATTTTCTCTAGAAGTTTTAAGTCATTTATCTTAAGAGGTTGCATTACCTCTAGGTAACTCTCAAAGCATGGAAGCTAATTATGTGTTTCTTTCTTTAGACTTGTTTGCGTTTTGCTTTGCCAAGTCAAGATTCTTAAGCATTTGGCAGCTTTACTTACAAATGGATTTAGCATATTTTGATTGAGTTGAGGCCATAAATGTGATTGGAATTGCCGAACAACAAGACAAATGAAAATAACTTTTGAATCAACGGAATCTAACAGTATCATGGGTGAAAGTGACACTGTGAAATACTGCCAAAGTTTTATGTGTCAACTGAATCGAATAACAGTAGAACTAAAAGTATTTCTGCCCCCTGTGACTGTGAACTGAATGAATAAACAGATGAAATCACGAAACAACTAAACTAGCAGTTCGAACAAAAACTTATAAGAACAAAAGTCGTATTCGTTCACAAAGACTCTTGACTAAAAAGTAAAAGATGATAGAATGATATCGAAGGTCCGGTGATGCCATAAACAAAAAGTTCAACACAGACGCACCAGATACAGGGAGAAAATAACTGACTTGGCAACTCCGAGACGAGGCAGCCAAGCACAGCATCTTGCATTGACCACATCAAACCAATCTCCAAAAGGTCAAAGTTTAGCTTTTTCTTTTTTGCCTATCTAGTACCAATAGAATGAGTAAATATCCCCTAGCAGTTCAACAAATACATATTGGACTAACTTCAGAAATCATGACGAAATTTTCACCAATCGGTTATGGCTCCGTTTGTGCCTCCCTCTAGGCTTACAAAATGTAGTGATTAACAGCATTAGCCATGAAATGCAGATGTAGAAACTCTTGGAAGTCGAGCTTAGCAGGTTTAGAAACAAACGATGAAGACTTAGGGTTGAGCCATGGAAATATCATTCTGGTTGAGCGAACTTCCAAACTTTACCAAACTCCTGGCTCTACAACTCTCCATGAAAGGCACATAATGTTGAACATCTTTATTCATTACACCTGAGCAAGAATATATCTTTAGATTGTGCTTATAGACCAATGGGCCTAGATTTATTTTTGCTCAATAGTTTAATCAGGTTTTCTTCCTCTTCAAGTTTTTTCCTTAGAGCAACCTCCTCCTTTTGTCTTTGAATGAGCTCTAACTCCCGAAGTCGTTCGTCCTCTTTTCTCTGCTGCTCCAGAGCCTCTCTCCTTTGAGCCTCTTGTACCCTCCTCCGGTTCTCCTCAAGCATTTTGTCCAGCTCCTCTCTTTCTTTTCGTGCTTTTTCCTGTTTAATCCAGTGTTATGTTAGAAACAATGCTATTGAAAGGTTCAAAGATCTGTATAGTAAGACAAAGAGTGTGAAAGTTCAATCTTCATGAAATGGAATGACAAGAAACGGTGTAGGAGTTGTTAGAAGGAGGAATAAGATTCATAAAAGGAAGAAATCTAGCAGATGTGCTCTCTAAGGTTGAACTAACAAGTACATTTTCAAAGTAATTATAGACAGGAGGTCTGTGGAGTAAATTAGTGAACCCCGTGCCTAAACCTCTTCCAAGAAAAGCTGCTACAAAAGTACAAGTAGAACAAAGAAGAACTAAACCTTCCCTGCTTCCTTCCACATCCAAATTAAGTATTGATAAGTTTTAACTTGTAGTAAAAAACGCAATATCTTTCTATAAAATCTCATCTCATAAAAATAAGATGACAAAGAAAAGTAAAAAAGCAGAGAATATAACGATTAGTAAATTATCAACAAAGAGTCAAGAGTCAATAACCGGCAAAAGAAACTTACTTCTTTTAGCCTTGCCTCGGTAAGAGCAGCTTGCTTTTCTCTTTCAAGTTGAATTACAACATCTTCAAACAGTTTTCTGTGACCTTCTTCTATTCGTCTCTCTATTTCCAGCCTAACTTCCTCTGAACATAACTTTTCCTCGACCCTTTTCCTTATTTCTTCCTCCAATCTCTTTGCAGTTTCCTCTTCTAATTGCTTGAGTTCTGCTTCTAGCTGTAGCCTGAAAAATATTCAAAATCAATTCAAAATACAGTGGGCACATGAAATAAAAGCTCAACCCTTCAGCAATTCCCAAGTTTGAAAAGAAAAAACAAGTACGTCAAGCGAGATACATGCTACATCTACATATTTGAATCATAATGACCTGGAATGCCAGGAAATATCACCAGATCAAGATGCAAGATGAAGATGTGAGGCACATTCAGACCCAAAGACGATCAGGTCATTAACTTATATACTAATAACCCAACAGGCCAAAAGTCGACAATGGTTGAACACAATGCTAAGACCTTTTGTACAAATATGTTAACATGAGCAGTAATTTCATAAAAGCACACAATGAGTAACTCCACAATGACATATAACTATATAAGTACCAAAATAGATACCTTTCATGATTTTACAAGTTCATCCGAACCAATAGCTTTGGCTTAAACTCTGGAACATATATTTTAAAAACCCACTAAATAAATACAAATAACATATTTCGAACCCAGTAAATTCGATGGAATGTGGCAAAATTCCAAATCCGAACCCATATAGCGCTCTCTCTCTCTCTCTCTCTCTCTATATATATATATATATATATTAATTATTTGTTTATTACTTACTATTGACTTCTTTAACTTAAAGGCTAAATATAACCTCCAACAAAGCAACTTAAGAATATAGACTCATAGCCACACGAAAATCTTGAAGGCATCACATCTATGATCTAACAAACCTTTTCTTTTCTTCTTCCTCTTTTTTCATTTTTTCTGCAGCACTTTTACGCTCAGTGGATGTAAGACTGGGACTTCTAGACTTGGGTACAGGAGACTCTGAGGAACTATGACTACGTCGTCTCCTGTGACGCCTCGTTGTCGGGGACCGGCTTCTTTTGCGTCTTGCATCTGGTGAACGGCTCCGACGGCGAGTACCAGAGCGACTTCTTCTCCTGTGAAACAAAGCAACAATAACTTGAAATGCATATAAGTGCTAACGAGAAGGTCCAAGTCAACTTCAAAGAAATCCGCCACTAAATATAAGCTATCCCATGTGGTTCACTGCCACAACCTTCTTCTTGCAGAAACATAAAATCTTATTGATGCATTGAAAGATCACAAGGTAATATGACAAGCAGTCCTCTGAAGAGGAGAACTGAAATACAGAAAGAAAACACAGCCTTATAATGTGAAAGTGGATACATCAAGGACATTTACAACTTTAACCCAAGGGTGTGGCCTAGTGGGTGCAAACCTTGGAGATCTAGGTTTAAATCCCAGCCGAAACAAAAATACTCGATGAGTTTTTCCGTCTGCCTAAATATTGGTGGTCAAAGTTACCCTGTGGTGGAAGGTAAAGGTAACAGGTACCTGGTGGAATAGTTGAGGTGCATGCAAGTTGGCCCTGACACCAGCATTATTTAGAAAAAGGAGAGGAGGCATTTACAGCTTTATATCACATGGAAGTTAGAAAATCTCTGTGCTACCTAATCACACACAAGCTGCGCGCACGTACATATATCAGGAAGAAACTATGTCCTTGCACTCTTTACAAAATAAAGCATACTAATGCCAACAGTTCAGACTCATCTTTAAAGAATCTTCCCTTTAACCTCAAACTGACCAGTGAAGAAATCATTTAGTGAGGATGGATACACTGAATTGTTGCAACCCATATTAAGGAATACTGAAAGGTGCTAAAAAGTTTATAGTCTCAGCCGAGTATTTGGAAGATTTGTGGAAGTCTTCTCTGCTTCTTTATCTTGTTTCTTTTATTTTATGGAAATTCAATTTTCAGAGCTGCGATTGTTCTTTTATTATAATATCCACTAAAGATGATCCCTTGTTATTTTTTATTAGTGATAAGCAAGCAGGTTAAAAAAAATTTGTAACAATTTATTGTTGAATTTGCACAGCTGAAATTTGAATTATATGCTCATGGAATTGGCTCTAGAATACTGGATTGAGTTGTTTTAATGATGGAGAAAAGTTCCAACTGATTAATATGGTCACATAAATTCAACAAGAAAAGATACATTTAATTTCAATTTCAATTTCAATTTAAACTATTTTTAGTTAAGTTTATAAACATTTGAGTAGAAACAAAACCAGTCTTGTTAAAAAAAAAATTAAAGTAAAAATTGCACCTTTTCAACCAGACAGAGATTCAAATTCATATAGGTTAGCTCTAGAGCATAAAAAAATCATTTTTCAATAAAGATTTAATGTAAATTCATATATGTATAAGAGCTGGAAATTCCGCATAGAGATTACCTGCTGGAATACGGAGAACGGCTTCGGTCACGGCGGCTCCGGTGGCTGCTGCGGCGGTGATTCACCGGAGATCGAGACCGAGAGTACCGCCGAGAATACGACGGCGACCGGGATATACTCCGACCCATGATTACATACAGTAGGAAAATATGAATATTTGCTCAATCGTGACCTAATTAACGGGTTGGGGGGAAAAAACCTAGACCCGATTGATTTGCTGTTTGGCCCATCAAAGTGACCCTTCGTGGCCCAAAAGAAGTATAGAAATGGCATACGTAGCCTCTTTTAAGGTAAAGATAGCACGGGCTAGCCAGTTTTCAGACTGGTTATTCATAAATAGCTAGCGTTTGCCAAATCATTGAAAAATAGCCACCATTTTGCTGCAACAGAAATCGGTCCAACATAATATACTGGAGTTCGGTGCACCTGTGTATGAACTTCCAGCATATTATGTTGGAACTCCAACACGCGGAAAGTTCCACCATAATATACTGGAGATTTGAGCACCTGTGTATGAACTTCCAGCATATTATGTTGGACCGGTATACTTTGCTGGAACCTTAGTATATTATGTTGGAGTTCTAGTATACTTATGCTGGAACTCCGGTATAATATGATGGAGTTCCAGTATACTTATGCAGGAACTCTAATATAATATACTGAAGTATTTTTCGAATTTTGAACAGTGTTTCCGTTCAGATTTATCTTTACATGAAAAATGGCTAAATTTCAATTACTTTTGAAAGTGTGGCTATTTTTGAATGACTACTTGTAAATCTGGTTATTTTCTAATTTCTACCTCTTTTAAGGGCATCATATAAAACATTAGAAAATGACATAAATATGATATCTAAGGGCTGGTATTTAATTTTTGACCTTTAATTATGAAGCATTTAAACTTTAGAAATTTGTAAATTCGGCTATATATTTTTAAATAGCGATCCTGGAAATGGCTATCTTTGCACTTCCCCCAAAATTTATTTGAAATTTCTATTTTACTTTTGGCAGGCCATGAAGTAGTTTAAAAAATATTGCGTTTGGATTGCAAGAGATTTTTCTTTTGTGTTATTTTTTGTTCTTAGTCTCTTATTCTTTTGGTGAGTATTGGACAAGAAAATCAGACAAACAAACAAAAAAATATAGCAGAAGCAATCTAGGTAAGAAAAGAGAGAAGTCCTAATGCTGTTATTTTCTATTATTCGTTTCGTTTCAGTTATTGTAAACATATTTCTTTGGGTTTGTTCCAAAATGATCCTAGAGCCCGTTTGGATGAGTTTATTTTAAGTGATTTTTAAGCCATAAGTTAGGAATTCTAACTTTAGACTTTTGGTTTGTTTTTGTCATTTTAGCTTAAAAATAAGTGCTTAAAAGCACTTCTTTACTTAATCCAAACACTACAAAATGACTTAAAAGTTATTTTGGTTAAAAACCACTTAAAATAAGCCAATCCAAAGAGGCACCTATTCTATATTTGAAAATAATTTTAACTTAAACTTTGATTCTATCCTTATGACAAGTTTTTGTAGCGATAACGAATGCTCTAATATGTTTAACATCACAAATTTTAAAAACAATCAGTCACACAAATATTATGGCTTGTTTAGAATCACAAATTTTGATAGCTTCGTTTAGCTTGGCCAAAAGTACTTTTTTTTTAATTACAAAAAGCATTTTTGAATAATTTGAGGTATTTGGCCAAGATAGAAAAATACTTTTGAGCAGCTACAGAAGTAGCTTTTCTGTTTGTTAGAGAAACTATAAATTCTTTAAGAATGCGAAACAGAAGCAAAAAATTCATTTATTCAAGATAAAAATATCCTTAGTATAAATTTATATTTTTTAAATTGTTCCTCATTAATTTAATCTTTTTCTTTTCCTTCTTGTCCCCGCTATCATTTCTTCTCTTTTTTTATTTCCATTGTACCTTTATTTCCCTTTCATTGTAATTTTATTTCCCTTCTCTTATTCTTCTTTTGAATTGTCTTTCTACAATAAGTATATCACTTTTTATTATAGTCATTTATAAAGAAGATTTTTAGTTTATACTGAATGATATGTTTATAGTTAAGTCATCATATAAACATTAAGTAATTAAGTAACATCAGATACCCAAAATTATTATTTTGGATAACTATATTTTATATTGATTATAATTTTCAAATATATTTTTACGTTTAATTGAATTCATTTATAATAAATTAAAATTTATTTATATTATTTAAATAATACTAATCAAATTGAACCTTTACTCTTTTTTTTTCGTAATTTAATACTCAAGAGTATTTATTCAAAGATATGGCCAACCATGCTTATCAAATATTATACAAAATTACAAACACAAACTGCTAATCTCCAATAATACTTTTTGAAAAAGTACTTTCAAAATAAGTGGGTTTTGGTAGCTTACCCGAAGATGTTCTTAAATTTCATGTCTAACCAAATAAGTTTATATTAATTGGAACGGAGCGATTAATTTTTAAAACGATTATGCTAAGACAATTTAACGCGACTTTGCAAAAAATAGGGTATACTAGAAGAAATTTTCTTATATAAGTGATACTAATTAGCTGAGAAAATATTATAATCATGTTAATAATTACTCTAGGTCATATGTTTTCTAGGAGTCTTTTATCCCTATCACAGATATTTAAAGTAGGAAATATATAGTATTTCTAGTACTTTTCGTTTTTATTCTTATTTTGTATAACGTTGGATTGAGATGAATTTAAAAGAGAAACATAATGTGTCAGTTGTTATTACATTATCTTTAAACAATGAAAAGAAAAATAGAGAAATGTTATAAAGTAAAAGTAATTTAGTAAAACATAAATAATAAATAGAGATCGAAAAAAGGAGGAGTTTTTCTTCTTCAATTGTGTGTCCTTTACAATCTTATTACATACCAATTTATAGGCATAAAAAGGTCAAGAACGCTATAGTAAAATGGTGCAAAGGATGGACATAAAGTGTGAAAATTCATCTGCAAATCACACATGGACATTCATTCACATGCTATTTACAACACTCCCCCTTAGATGGCCATATAAAAAAAATATGCATCATTAAGAGATTAACAGGGAATACCTTGGGAAATACATAATTATTTGTAATACACATTACTTGCGTATTACAAAATGGGGTATAAGTGTACCACAAGAATGTGTGCTATGTACTAAGGGAAGTACAGAATCACTGGAACACTTATTTTTTGAATGTAATTATGCGAAAGGAATCTGGAGTTCCCTACTGAAATGGATGCATGAAGATAGAATCATCAAGACATGGAGTGAGGAAATACACTGGATGGCAAACAGATGTAGAAGAAGCAGAACCAAAAGTCAGATTATGTCATGGTTATTTGCTGCAACAGTGTATCATGTTTGGAGTGAAAAGAATGCAAGAAGGTTTCAGAATGAAGAGAAAATAAGTCAGCAAAGACTTAAGGAAATTAGCCTCCAATTGCATATTAGAGGACAAAGTTATACCAAATGGAAGAAGATTTTAGAAAGTCTAAATAGTTATCCTAGCTTATGATTGTAATAATTATCAATTTTAGCTAGATAGAGACAGAGGAAACTAGCTCTCGAGTCCAAATAGAGCTAGATCTGTAAGTATGCAAACTTGGTTAAATAAAAGTTTCTTTAATTTGACCAAAACGAATACGCATTACTTTCTTCCTCATTAAAAAAATCTTACGGAGAAGGGTCCGATATGTCCCTCTACTATCATCAATAGTTTAAAAAACTCCTCCGTTATACTATTAGGACATAAAACCCCTCACTGTTACACTATTATACACAAAAGCCCTTAGTTTAACGGAAGGGCCACGTGGCTTAATACTAAACATCAAGAGAATCCGATTTTTTTAATAACCCAACTCGGTCCGACCCACATAATTGACCCATCCTTCTAAAACTAAAAAATACGCTCAGAACCCTAAATTTGTCCCACCCTTAACAGAGAAAACGCATCCTCTCTTTACAACATTGAAGATTTAGTCTCAAAGGTTCGTCTCCTCTCTATTACTCAAAACTGGTAATTCCAAAACTCAAGAATCATTCTCTAAGGTGGGTTTAATGTCCGATTCAACTGCTACATCAAAGAGGAGGTGTCATTGTGGGGAGCTTGCCAAGAACTTCAAATCAACCACAACTCAAAATCCTGGAAGGAGATTCTTTAAGTGTGCTAAACCTGAAGTAAGTTTTAATTTTGCTTGCGATTCATAATTCGAAGGTTTTTCCAGCAATTTCGTAATTGGTTGTTTTTGTTAGAATGAGTCGTGCGGATATTGGGAATGGCAAGACGAAGCCTACCCGGACAGAGAGTTGATAGAAATCAACAAGTTGCAGTGCAAATTAGATGTTGCTAATGTGATAATCCATATGTTGAATCAGTTGTTGGATACGTGCAAAGTTGAAAGGGACAAATTGCTGGCAAAAGTCGATGTATTAGAGGCTGTAAAAAATATTGAGATGAATAAAGCAAGGGTGATGGAAGAGAAATTGTTGAATATGAAGATGTTTGTTTTGATATCGTTTGCACTGTTTGTTGGTTTTCTTGCGGCAATGATGATGAAGTAATGCTTCAGTTAAGACCAATTTCGAACAAGTTATATTGTGAACAAATTAGTGCCTACTGAAATGTATTTTTGTTATTGTGAACAAATTAGTGCCTAGTAATGCATTAGTTAAGACCAATGTATTAGTTAAGAGCAATTTCGAACCAATAGTGCCTACTGAAATGTGTTTTTGATGAAGTTTAATGTTGTAATGCTTTGATGAAGTTTAATGGTTCAATGCTTTGATGAAGTTTAATGTTGTAATGCTTTGTCATATTGTAATGCTTTTTCATGTTTGTAATACTTTCTCATATTGTAATGATTTCTTATATTGTGTAGTGCCTTAAAAAGCTAATGAACAAATTAGTTTGAACAAGTTATTGTGGTTTCTAGTTAATAAATAGTTGAACCTGTATCTATGTCAAAACTACAGCACTTTTAAGATTATTTCAACAGTGTTTTTTGTATAATTTGAACACTGTTTTTTGTATCATCTCAACACAGTTTACTGCGTAAAACTGTATCACTTCAAACCTATTTTACTGCACTATCTACAACAAGATCACCACTAAACCTGTATCATTTTATAACTACAAGGATAAATGACCAAAACGTATAACAGTAGGCAAACATAAAAGGGATAATTGACGGAATACATCACCAAAACATTAAGCATTTAAGTACTGTTTTCACAGTAGTTACATCACCAAAACATTAAGCATTTAAGTACTTTTTTCACAGTAGTTACATCGCTAAAAGATTACCTAATGGATGAATGGATGTCATATTATAACAACAAAAACTTATACAACCAAGTCATAATATGAATTCCAGATCCAGTACCAACATTAAAACAACAAAGCAGCAGTAGTTGACAGAATCAGGACTGCCATTTTCCTTTCCTTATCTTCAGCTTCCCAATCTTCTATTGCCTCTGTTTTTCTAACTGGGTTGAAGTTGTAGCTGCTTTACCCTTCCACATGAGTCCCTCTAGTGAATATGGAAGGGTTGTGGGCTCACTAACCCCAGTGTGATCACCAGTAAAGTTTATAGATCTGGTCCCAATAGGTAGGTTTGCCTGCTGCTTTAGTTGAAGTCTTGTCTTGGCTTCTGATATCACTTTTTGCCTAACCACATCATCTTCATCATGTTCCATACTTGATTGACCAACTCTAGGTGTAGGCATGAAGCTAAATCCATCTTCCTGACTTGGTTGAGTCATTTGTGGTGCTGAACATTGTATTTCTTCTTCTGCTTCAGACTCCAACAAAGATCTTGTCCTTTTCATGGGTTGTTTTCCCTTGCTTACCTGCTTTCCCTTTGGTTGCTATTAAAAAATAAGTACAACATATTAGATAATGAAATGAATCAGGGAACAAAAATAAGTTAAGAGTCTAGATTACTTGAGAACAAGTTCTTGCATTATGGTTTGGTTGACCACAGTTTCCACAAGTCATTACTCTACATTTTCTCGACTGTGACCACACTCCTTGCCTTTTAACTGCCTCATCCTTCTGCCTATCCCTCTTAACTTTTGGCCTGCCAGCCAACTTCACCAATTCTGGGGGCTCCATGGCTTATGATGGGTCAATTTTCCAAAATATTTCTCCTCTAACAGGTTGGAGCTTATGTCTATAAGTAAGTAGGAATGCCTCCTTACTGTACCACCAGTGCATCTCTGTCAAAGGGTCACCCCTGTTGTGAAGAATAACTCTAATAGCATGAGGGCATGGGATTCCTGTAAGGTCCCATGCCCTACAGGTGCACTTCTTGGTGGTTAAGTTGACACAATGCCTATCAAAGCCTTCACTAACTTCATATCCTCCTTCTCCATTGGAATTAACTCTACACACCTGATCAATCTCCATGAATTCATTGTATAATTCTAGGCTCTTTGGACTGTACTCATTGCTCCATGTACTAGCTTCAACTTCATGATTTGCCATCATGTTCATAACTTTGACTCTCATGTCTTCCAACATCTTAATGATTGGCTTTTGCCTTGTTTCCAGAATCCATGAATTGAATGATTCAGTCAAATTGTTGTCAACTGTCTGATTTTTGCAAACTGTATCCAAGTAAGCTCTGCACCAACACTGTGGTGGGTACTTCAATAAACTATCTGTTGCATCTTTGTTCAACTCTTCGAGCTTGCTTAGTTGGTCTTTGAAGTATTCTTCATAAGTGCACCATGCACACCACCAAAGAAGTTTTTTGCATTCCCCGGTATTATATGTCTTGCACCAGTTAACCTCGATATGTCTAACACAAAACCTGTGATGTGCTTGTGGTAAAATAGTTTTCATAGCCTCAATTAATCCCTGTACAAAAGTAGATGATAGAAAGAAAAAAGAAATTAGAAGATGAAATTCATAACTAAATTAACAGAATACTGGACAGAAATTAACAGTATACTGGATATTTACTGGACAAAAATTAATAGATTACTAGACAGAATCAAAAACCAACAATTGACCTTTGGCTTTCCCCTTTAGAAATGTGCCATACACCAATAAATGGTCTTAACCCTAACTTGAACCCAATCTTCATAGCTTTGAAGCAAACATACATCCTCAAGAATCTTCTCTTCCCATTTTCAAGTGCATTTTTTAAAATGTTAATGACTACATCACTACCAGGATTACTCTCTCTCAATTCCATGGCATAAGCATGTGAGACATAGGGTCCCATGAATAAAGAAATTCAAGATGTACAAAATTATCCACAAAAAAGTTCAGTTTATGGGCCACCACTTCATAAAAAATTGACAAAGAGAGCAAATTGACAAACATGCACAAAAATCCAACCACCGAAATAGTTTAATGAAGCAATTGCCTTCAAGGGTCCTACATTTAGGACCACCTTAGCTAATAAACAAATAAAAAGACTGGAATCTCAGTCAACATCACAGAAAAACCAAATCTAATATAAAACCATAAACCAGAAAACAATAAATCCAAATTTTAGTATACCGACAACATACAACAACTACAAATCGGGACCACCTATAAACTAAAACATGCAACAACTACAAGACGGAAAACTATAAAGTATTTCTATAAAAATGAAGGATAGAAGTAAGATATTGTCCAAACCGAAACCCTAGACCCCAAAATAAGAAAAGTAAAACAAGTAAACGGCAAAATCGAGCAACAAATACTAAAATCAACAAGTATAATGAAGAAATAACTGACCTTTACACAAGATCATATGAAATCGTTAAATTGGACAACAACTATGGTCTCTTAGTGGTACGAGGGGTTGAAAAGAAAATGGGGAAATAATGAAATGTCGGTGATAGACCATGTTTTAGAGAGGGTTAAGATCGGGTTGGGTAATGTGTTGGGTCGAAGCGGTTATAAAATAGCCCGGATAGTTGTAAGCGTGCCACGTGGCCCTTCCGTTAAACTAAGGGCTTTTGTGTATAATAGTGTAACGGTGAGGGGTTTTATGTCCTAATAGTATAACGGAGGAGTTTTTTAAACTATTGATGATAGTAGAGGGGTAGATCAGACCCTTTACCGAAAATCTTATTAGGAAAACCCAGTGGGACAAAATCTTAGCTAAGGAAAAAAGAGTATAACACGTAATTTTACCCCCTGATTAAAATATCACTTAAGGTCTCGGAGACGCCGAATTCCAATCTTGTATATTAACTTATCAAATGTTGAGATTGACAATGCCTTAGTAAATAGATCTGCCAAATTATCACTTGAACGAACTTGTTGAACATTTATTTCACCAGAAGGCATATGATTCTGTTGAATGGCCTTTTCTGGAACATGTCATGTTTGAACCAGGTTTCCATCTCAATTTATTAGTTGGATAATGGAATGTGTGCATACAGTGAACTATACCATTGTGATAAATGAGAAACCAACAGAGCCTTTTAATGCTGCAAGAGGTCTTAGGCAAGGGGATCAAATGTCAACTTTTCTATTTTCTATGGCTATGGAGTACCTTAGTAGATGCCTGAATGAAATAAAAAAAGTAAAAGCTTTTAAATAGCATCCTAGATGTGCTAAGCCGAGAATCACTCATCTCAGTTTTGCAGGTGATCTTCTTATGTTCACTAGAGGAGACATAACATCAGTAGCAGCAATGCATCAATGCTTTCTTCATTTCTCTGCAGCCTCTGTCCTTCAGGCTAATATGGGGAAGAGCTATGTGTAATTTGGAGAGGTTCAACATCAGGAGGAAGAAACAATATGTAACGACCCGCCATGTCGTTTTGTGAGATTAGCCTCGTTTTCCCTATTTCAGCTTTGTCATATGTTATTTAACTTAACTATGATGTGTTGGGTCGGTTGGTTCGGGTTCGGAGTGGTCGTGGTGAGAATTGAGACACTTAGTCTCTTAAATGAGCTTTATAGTTGAAAAAGTCAACCGGGAGTTGACTTTTAGGCAAATGACCTCGGAATGTGGATTTTATAGCATGGATAGCTTCGCTAGGTGATTTAGGACTTAGGAGTGTGTTTGGAATGTGAATTTGAGGCCCGGAGTACAATTAGGCTTGAATTGGCGAAATTGAGTTTTTGGCGATTTTCGGTCAGCAGTGGAAAATTCGCTATCTGGGTCGGAATGGAATTTCGGAAGTTGGAACAGGTTCATAGGGTCATTTTGGGTGTGTTTGCAAATTTTCAGGTCAATCAGACGTGGTTTGGATAGTTTCGGCATCTTTGGCAAAATTTGGGAGTTTCTAAATTCATAGGCTTGAATCCGAGGTGAATTTAGTGTTTTGATGTTATTTTGGGTGTTCCGAGGGTGCGACTAAGTCCGGGTGATCGTTTATGACTTGTTTGTATTTTTGGTTGGGGTCTTGGGATGATCAGCCATCGGGGTGTTGGAAGTTGGAAAATATTAGCTGAAGCTGCTGGTTCTGGTGTAACCACACCTGCGGATGGGGGACCGTAGGTGCGAGCCTGCAGAAGCGGACAATTGGTCACAAATGCGGATTTTTGGTGAACTGGGGAAAGACCGCATATGCGGAGCTGGGGGCGCACATGCGGTGTCGCAGATGCGGTATTTTGATCGTAGGTGCGGAAATTTGGCATTTAAGTGATTCTCGCAGGTGCGCACCTGGGACCGCTGGTGCGGGCCCGCAGGTGCGAGAGTTAAGCCACGGGTGCGAAAATTCCTGGGTAGAACATATAAAAAGGAATTTTGGTCATTCTTTCACCATTTTTACACAGGTTTGAAGCTTTTGAAGGGTTTTTGAAGAGGGAATTCAAGAGTTCTTCGTCGAGGTAAGACATTTGGACTTAAAACTCGTTTATATGTGATTAATGGACTGATTAGTGGTGAAATTTGTGGGAAATTAGTACCAAAATTGGGTAATTAGGGCTTGTAATTAGAGACTTAAAAATGGGGACTTGAGGGGTCATTTGAAGTCCGATTTTGATGTTCTTGGTATGTATAGACTCGTGGGAGGAAGAGGATTATTGTGATGTAAATTTTATCGAATTCCAGACGTGGGCCCGAGGGTCAGGTTTGGCCAATTTAGGGATTTTGGGTAAATTTATTTTCGAATGGGGTTCGTTTCTTGGCATATAATAATGATATAAATCTGATATTTGGTAGATTTGGAGCACTTAGAGGCCGAGTCTAGAGGCAAAGGCACTATAGTCTAGGATTTTAGCCGGTTGTGATGTAAGTAACGTTTCCAAACTTGGTTCTGAGGGTTCGAAACCCCGAATTATGTGATATATGACTATAATTGAGGTGACGCACATGCCAAGTGACGGGCGTGCGGGCGTGCACCGAGTAATTTGTGGCCTGGGTCACCCCATGGCACCGTCTAGTAGCTATTACGGATTGATATCCGCACTTTTATTAATGTGGTAATTGTGAACATGTTAGAAATCATGTTAAGTGTAAATGCTAAGGCTTCACACCGAAAATGCTGAGACCCGAGTGGTCGTATATTACTATCTCATTTTGTGATTATTTGACTTCATATATTCAGTCCTGTCATAGCATATCACTCATGCCTCAGTCTCAGTAATTGTTAATTATATACATATTTATCGTTGTTCCGGCCTGCTTTATGCATCTGTAATCCATGTGCATGAGACTGCAGAGAAATGACTGAGTGAGGCCGAGATCCTGTTATTGAGACAATTATGAGATTGGACTGCACACCGCAGAGATACTTGGATCATGCCTTCGTTGGCTTGATATAGCGCTTGGGCTTATAAGAGCCTCTCCAGAGTCTTTACACTTCTAGTGAGCGCAGTGACATTGAGGGATGTATCTTCCATGGACATGGACCTTGTCCGAGGTTGATGTTATGTGAGAGATGGATTGTTCCTGGTCATGGATCTTGTCCGAGTGTTGTACCCTGGAGATGGATCTTCTCTGTGGGGATGGATTGATCTTTTTCCTTAGTACTGAGTGACTACCGTCACTGATGATTATGTACATTCCGGGATAGACCTTCCCTGGGCCTGAGAGCCATATACGGTACTGAATGGACTTCTGTGTGAGGGTTGTGAGCACTATGTGCATTTCCACACTGGTTTCATATATTTATATGACGGTATGTAGATTATACTTAGCATCCTTGGCATATTTTGTTCATTTCCTGATAAATTGTTAGCATGCCTAAATTCTGCACACTGTTTATTATAAATTCTGAGGTTTAGTCCATCGCTACCTATCAGCCCCTAGTTTGGGTTTGTTTCTTCTGAGTTGGTGTACTCACGTTACCCCCTGCACCTTGTGTGCAGATCCAGGTACATCGAGACCCGGTAGTGGTTGTTGAGCAACTGTCAGAGTTTCTTCAGAGTCGTCGAGGTAGCAGCTGGCGATCGCAACCTCGTCTTCTCCTTATCTATCTTCCTGTTGCACTTTTATTATTCAAACTATGTTGTCTATTTTCCTATTTTGACATTTTTATATTGTGGTAGCTCGTGACTGAGTGACACTAGGTTTGGCGTTTGGATTTGTTTCTAAATTGTGCTTTAAATGATGTTAGACTTTCAAAAGGATTATTATCGGAATTTGCTTCTAAATTTATAAAATTTCTGAAAAATAAACCTGGATTCAACGAAATGTGTGGCTTTCCTGATTCCACGACAAGCGCCATCACGACTAAGTGTTTGGAGTCATGACAAGTTGGTATCAGTGCTCTAGGTTAAATAGGTCTCACCAGTCATGAGCAGGTTTAGTAGAGTCTTGTGGATCGGTACAGAGACGTCTGTACTTATCTTCGAGAGGCTAAAAAACCCTTAGGAAAAATCTCACATTCTTGAATTTTTTCGTGAGAACCTGTTGATTCCTGGAACTAAAATTCTGTTGTTTTCATTCTCTCACGGATGGTGAGGACTCGCGCTACCGATCGGGGTGATCAGACACAGCTGGACCAGCGAGAGGTCAAGGTCGTGGTCGAGTCCGTGGCATAGGGACGGGTGCATCCCGTGCAGCAGTCGGGGCAGTACCTGTGGACCCTCCTACCATTCAGGACCAGGTCCCCGCCGTTGAGATTCCAGCAGGACAGGCTCAGGCACCGACAATGCCTATTGTGATTCCAGGTCTTCAGGAGACCCTTGCTCAGATTCTGACTGTGTGCACCAGTCTTGAACAGGAAGTCACTATGTTTACAACTGTCGCTACTTCTCAGGCCGGGGGAGGCACTCAGACTCCAGCTGCCCGGACGCCTGAGCAGGTTACCTAGGGGCTTCAGACACAAGGGGCAGCCCCAGTCAGGCCGGTTTCCCCATCCTAGGATTTTGTGGTCCCGGCCTCAGCAGATGAGGAACAAAGCAGGTTGGAGAGGTTCAGTAGACTTTAACCTCCGACTTTCAGTGGTATTGAGGGCAAGGATGCCAAGGGCTTCTTGGACATGTGTTAGAGGATTCTTCGCACAACAGAGATATTGGAGGCCAGTGGGGTCCCATTTACTACCTTCCAATTCTCTGGAGCTGCACTTGCTTGGTGGGAGGCCTATGAGAGGCGTAGACATTTTGATGCAGCGCCCCTTACCTGGCATCAGTTCTCCATTCTCTTCTTGGAGAAGTATGTACCGCAATCCTGTAGGGAGGAGTTGTGCAGGGAGTTCGAGCAGTTGCGTCAGGCGGACATGACCGTGACGCAGTATGAGATGAGGTTCTTCGAGCTAGCCCGTCATGCTATTTGGATAGTTCCCACAGATAGGGAGTGGATTAGGAGGTTCGTTGATGGCCTCACTTATCAGCTTCGGATTCTTCTGACCAGGGAAAGGGTATTTGGCGTTTCTTTTGAGGAGGTAGTTGACATTGCCAGAGAGATTGAGTTAGTTCTCCGCCAGAAGCGAGTTGAGAGGGATGCCAAGAGGTCCCGAGGATCTGGTAGTTTTGGTGGTGTTCATCCAGGAGGTCAGTCTCAGCACAGTAGAGGCCGTTCATTTAGGCTTCCTCAACCAGCCCTGCCAGCCTACAGTGGTGCATCATCAGGGCATGGCCCTCGTAGCTCTCATCTAGGCCGTTCTTCATTCAGCGTTCTTCCAGCCCAGAGTTTATATCGGCCACCATCAGTTCAGGGTTCCTTGGCACATGGTTCTTCTAGTAGTTATTCTAGTTCTAGGGGTTCCCTTTAGTCCCCACTGTCATTTGTTGAGAGTGGTTTCTTTGAGTGTAGTGATCCGGGTCATATCAAGAGGTATTGTCCCCGTCTTTTGGGTGGTTCATTCCAGCAGGGGAGCCAGTATCCAGCTTCAGCACCATTTACTACACCGCCCGCCCAGGCAGCTAGGGGTGGGGGCCAGTCAGCTAGAGGCCGCCCTAGAGGGGGAGGTCGATCAGGTGGAGGTCAATCTCGTTTCTATGCACTCCCAGCCAGACCGGATGCTATGGCCTCAGGTGCAGTGATTACATGTATTGTCTCAGTCTGTCACCGAGATGCTTCAATCTTATTTGATCCTGGTTCCACGTATTCTTATGTTTCATCATACTTTGCCCATTTCCTAGATATGCCCTGTGAGTCCTTAGTTACATCCGTTCATGTGTCGACTCCGGTGGGTGATACTATTGTTGTGGACCGGGTGTACCGATCTTGTTTGATATCTATTGAGGGTCTGGAGACCCGAGTGGATCTGTTATTACTTAGCATGGTTGACTTTGATGTGATATTGGACATGGATTGGTTATCTCCGTGTCATAAATTTCTTGATTATCACGCTAAGACCGTGACCTTAGCGATGCCAGGATTTTCGAGGGTCGAGTGGAGAGGTTCTGTTAAGTGTGTGCCTAGTAGGGTGATTTCTTACCTGATGGCGCAACGTATGGTGGAGAAAGGGTGTTTGTCATATCTGGCCTTTGTGAGGGAAGTCAGTGTTGAGACTCCCACCATTGATTTTGTTCCCTTGGTCCGTGATTTTCCGGACGTGTTTCCTGCTGACCTGCCAGGCCTGCCACCTGACAGGGATATTGATTTTGGTATTGACTTGGTGTCGGGCACTCAGCCTATCTCTGTTCCACCATATCGTATGTCACTAGTAAAGTTGAAGGAATTGAAAGAGCAGCTTCAGGAACTCCTAGATAAGGGGTTCATTCGACCTAGTGTGTCACCTTGGGGGTGCACCAGTGTTGTTTGTAAAGAAGAAAGATGGTTCCTTGAGAATGTGTATTGACTACAGACAGTTGAAAATGTTTACAGTCAAGAATAAGTATCCTTTGCCTCGTATTGATGATTTTTTTGATCAGCTTCAGAGAGCTAGGGTGTTCTATAAGATTTATTTGAGATTCGGGTATCATCAGCTGAAGGAGTTTAGGACTTCTATCCTATGGGGGAGGTTCTAGGCAGACCCTCAGATTTAAAGGCAAAACACTAAGCGACAAACAAGAACATATAGGACTGCAATTAGGGGGATAAACATATAAACAGAGACAGGCTCAGGCATACCTCCACAAATAATGCAAACATGCAGCATGAATCAAACACAATTAAGGTCCAGCATTTAATTCAGAATCCTAAAGCATGGTGTCTAAGTGATTTAAAATAACAAAGAAACAGATTTGATTCCATAACTCAGGGAGGAAGTCCTAATCAGTTTTGCCTACTGCTTTTAACATGTTGATAGTTAAGCAGTACACATAGAAGAAGCATATTTCCAGTTTAATAGCTTTAATCACCTAAGGCTTGCCTAGGCATGGGACAATGCTCAATAATTACCCGATTTTATTAAAGAAACTGTTACAAGTTGTTTTGCATAAACATGATGTACTTATAAAATGCAGAATTATTACCAGTTGTGAAAACATGGTGAGGCTGTTTGTTAGGCATTTTTCATGCATCAGTGACTAGGCGTAGAATGATCTAAAAACATTATATCTAAGATGCACATATAAGATGCAGAATGACTTGCATGCAGAAGTCCTAGGCAGGGTTTCTAAATGTACATGATATGATTGCAGAGTTTCCTAAGGCAGGATTTTTAGATGCACCATAATATTACAGAATTATTAGACCACAGTTTGCATAAGTAGCAGATTTATATTAACGTTCAATCCTAGAGCAGGATTTTCAAAGTGATAAACGATGATACAAGATAAGATGCTGAAATAGTAAACGTGGACCTAAGGAGCAGGATATCTAATGCATGATATGCTTGCATACATCAGCCATAAACATGAGTTCTAGTACACAGATAGTGAATGTAAACCTAGGAGCAAAGTGTCTACCCTTTAATAAACTACAACATGCATATTGCCCTTCCCTTTTCACTATCCAGCCCCAGAGTTGTTTACAATAATTATTACATAATTGAAATAAAGAAAAAGGAAGAAGTTATACTATAGGGAGCCTACTGATAGGCCCAGAACCTCCAGAATGCCTCGATGCCATTGCTTCACAACCTTTCACATGATCTAGGTGTGTCAAAGTTCCCTAAGGATATCAAGGGATCCCGGGCAGTGCTCACACCCAGATTCATAACCAAACTTGAGTAAGTGCAGTGTGGAAGAGCCAGCTTTAATATGTTAGAGTTCAGAGGGAGCTCATTGGGTCCCTAAGCAGTCATATATTAAAGGGGCATAACCTAGACTTCTAAGAGTATGTGAGAGTGCTTGATATAGTTTTAAAAGAGTTGAGTTGTGAAAAAACAGTTTGAAAATGATCCATCTGGAATAATCTCTTGAAAGAAAACAATAGAAGAGTTTAACTCTTATTGAAAACAGTTTTGAAAGAAGGTGAGTAGGACAATCTCAGAACCAGAATAGCACACATAGTTATGGGAAGCAAACACAAACGGGGGAAAGGTTATTGTGGACAAGTAAGTCTCATGATAGAAATAGATTTGCACACAGGTTAGCACCAAAGGAGTACTACAGTACCTAAATAATCACAGCAGTAGTCTATCATAGAGAGTTTATGACAAGAGCTCGACAGCATTAGATTGAGGGATGCTAAACAGGTCCATACATTAAGTTCAGGAAAAGGGTTCAGGATTACATAGTAGCTAGGGGGCCATGAGTATCTGCTGATAATGTACTGGGGTTAGAGGGTAAGGCAGAAGTGCAATGAAACAGATGAGAAAGGAGTAGACATGCTGAATTAAAGAGTAGTCACATAGATAGACTAGTAAATAGGCATGCTAATTGCATGGTAAACAATAAAACCATAGGTAGAAACATAGTATAAACAAAAGGAATTGTAATACAAACTATTGCATATTGTTTTGGAAGCCTTAAACTTAAACTGAGAACATACCAGTTAGATGAGGAAATAAGTGCAGAGTAATGAAGCAGTAGTGTGCAGAGAAGTAGAGCAGCAATGTATAGAGCAATATAGAACAATAGAGCAGTAGTGCAAATAGAATAGTGGAACAATAGAGCAAATAGAGTAGTAGAGTAACTCAGTTTTGGCTTTCAGCCGACTAAGTAGCAAGTAAACAACAAGAGAAGCAAGAGAGTATATGTAGGAGTGAAAGAGAAAGTTCAGAACAATGAATGTGTTTGTGTGTGTGTTTGTCTGTGTCTATGCCAAAGAAAGAGTAAAGTATTTATAGATTTTGAAAATGAGTAGAAAATAAGGTAACAAGTACTGGTTTAACATAATAATGGAAGTAATCTTCAATCACAATCAATCACAGACCTGGACTCCCTCTAATTAGGGAGTCCCAGTTCAAACAAACATAATTAGAGTTAAATAAGGGAAATAATCAACTTAAACTGATTTTACCCTAATAAGAGTAGTAAAAGCATGTAGCCTGTAATAAAGGCCAAAATACAGAATATTTCAAGCAAGGAAAGTTTAGATTGCACATAAATAAGGTAGAATTCAATTTAGTTCTGAAAATCAGTCAAAAAATCACGGATGAGACTGAAAATCACAAGGAATAAGTGCTAATTAAGGAAAGCATCTCACAAATAAGGAAGTAATTGAAAAATTAGTACAGAATTATAAGAGATATACACAAAATCATAGATTCAAAGAAAATGTCATAGCTTTACGGAAATATGCACAAAATCAATGGGGTATTAGGTAAACATTTGTTAAACGAGTAGTCAGACGTAATAAACAATAAATAGCATGGAAATAAGAGAAGCCCTAAACAGGAAATCATAGAAACAATAGAAAACTAAAACCCTAACAACAAATTAAAGCGAGAATCACAGAGAATACATGGATAGTTTCACAAGAAACGAACATACATAAACACATAATCAAAGACGGAATAGAAAATTAGGGCTTTTCAGCATAATAACCCAGACAACAAGAAAACAGAAGAGAATCGTTCAAAACACAGTAGAAATCACTAAGAATTAGAAGAAAAACTATTTTTTGAAAGGGAGTCAAGAAACCCTAACTTCAGAGTGAGGAAATCGTTTGAAAAACAAAGATTTTTTCGAGGGAAAGCATATGAAAACATAAAAAGAGGCTTATATCCGTCACCAATCTAAAAAGATCGGACGATTTAAAGCTAGGGTTTCCAGAGAAAACCCAAAAAGATAAGGAAGCTTAGAATATCACCGGCGTTTTGCCGGAAAATGCAAGGATCTTACTCGAACGGCCATTGGAGGCCGGAAAACATGGCATGAGATCGGAGATGGGAGTGTATTGCCTCAAGGTCACTTGAAATCCTCCATCGGTGACACAGGCATGAAAGGCGGAGTCATAAGGTCGAGGAGAGGTGAGAACCTCATAGTTTCCGGCAAGGGGTGGCCAGAGAAGGAGAGACAGAGCTCAGGAAGGTCGAAGGTTCTAGAGAGAGTGTTTAGAGAAGTCACAGAGACGGGTGAGAAAATGAAATTGGGGGAAATATCTGGGCCATTGATTTGAATTAATCAATGGCTCAGATTAAAGAGGGATTGGGCCGGGTGTATTTGAGGATTGGGCTGGGTACTAATTGGGTTAAGGGGTCCGAATTAATTAGAATAAAAACGAAATTAAAAGTTGCTAGATGTTAAATACCCATAAAAATAGATAAATAACTAATAAAAATGGCTAATAATTATATAAAAAATGAAATTGATTCTAAATAGATGAAACTAAAGTGATTAATTAGTATTAAAAAAAACAAATGACTAATTATTGAGTAAAAATAGCACAAAATATATAATTAGGCTATAATTTCAAAGTTATTACAATTATAGCCAAATAAGGCCAATTTGACTAATTTGTGAAATAATTTGGCCTTAATAGGACCTAAAATGATATATCAAACCAAGACATGTTTTTGAACTCATTTGTAATGCAAATTTATAATTAATTATTGGGGATAAAAATACTGGATAAATTAGAATAAATTAATAAATGTGGAAAAATTATAGAAAAATACCAATTGTTATAAAAGCTGATTTTGAAGGTACATATGCAAGTTTAAAAAATAATTTGAGGAAAAATTGGGTATCAACAACTGCCCCTCTTTACCCGCGAAGGATGAAAGAGTTGTCGGGTAAAGATATGATGGCCAATTTTTGACCGAATGAAACGGTTTGAAGAGACTTAGGTCTCACCCTGGTTTCTGAGTTGCCTACATATCCGTGGTTATACAGGAATCAGGCCGTATGTAGTTCAGGAGTCGTCAGCGAAGGATACCGATGAAATCGTCGCAAGAACGGACGCAACATATAGGGCGGGATGAATAACAGTTTACGGGATAGTTAGGGAAACTGGAGCGGGACCGCTCCTGCTAAGATAGTCGTTGCTCTCCGGATTACCTACAAGTAAGCAATACAAGCATATATTGTGCTTAAATTTAAACATGATGCAAGTTCCCGTCGGACCATGAATGTTGTCTTTGGACGGTTAAGGACGACGTCCTCAGACCATGACATCCTAGGCCATGAATTGTTTGATGAAGGGATTCGCAGGCCACGAAATGATGTTCTCGGGCCATGAAGATGGTGCTTCCGAATGATGAAGCCTTTGAATAATGGTATGCAAAATTGAGAGAGATCCTCAGGCCATGACATAGTGTTCTCGGGCTATGAAGATGATGCCTCCGAACGATGACGCCTTTGGACAGGTTGGTGATATTTCAGCCCATGAAGAATGCAGTAGTATGATGCTTACAAGACAAAGCTTAGTCTTGCGAATTGAAGGGCAGAGCTTAGCCCGAAAGAAAAGTGAAGTAAATAATGCTTGAGACAACGCTTAGTCTCGATGAAAAATTAAATTGGAGGTAGAGCTTAGACTCGAAAGGTAGAAAAGTAGCCTTATGAAAAGGGAGGTAGAGCTTAACCTCAGAAGGCAGAAAGGTAGCCTTACGCAAGAATGCAGGTGGAGACAGAGCTTAGTCTCGGAAGGCAGAAAGGTAGCCTTATGCAGATGGAAGGCAGAATAGTAGCCTTATGCAAAATACAGATGCAGATGGAGACCGAGCTTAGTCTCGAAAGGCAGAATGGTAGCCTTATGCAAGAATGCCGATGGAGACAGTGCTTAGTGTTCGAAGGCAGAATGGTAGCTTTATGCAGAATTATATAAATGACAATGGAAATTCTTAGTTGGTAATAAATTACGGTATTGTAACCGTTGTGAGCGTTCGATTATGGAGCATCGTTTACGCTGATAATAAATGTCGCCATGTGCGACGGTTTTGAGAATCGTATCTTTAAACAATATTTGTCCTTCGGGCGGATAGTGTGCTTTGGGCTTTTGTGATCTTTCGTGCCTGCATCCAAAGAAAAATCGTGAGTTCTGTAAATGGGGAAGGTTAGTTTGTATCCCTGCCAACTTTTCTTGACTCGTTCGGCTTGATCTGATGATACAGTTCGTATCACTAGGGTAGCGTTTGCTAAACAAATTTGTTTCAAGAATAAGTATGCATGATTTTGTAAAATTATAACATAAGCATATAATTTAAAATAGTTTTAGATGAACTGACGACCGTGACACGATTCAAGACATTGCAACCTCTCCTGCTACGGAATTTTGAGGGTCCTCCTCAAAATTCTGCCCCAGTTTGATGGGTTGATGCTTCTGATTATTGCACATACGGCGAATGACTGAACTTGCTTCGGAATTTTAAGGGTCCTCATCAAAATTCTGCCCCAGTTTCGAATTGCGGGGAAAAATGAAATTTTTATTGAATTGTGACCGAACCCATAGGGCTGCCTACGTATCCCCTCTTAAACGGGAATCAGGTGAGGCGTAGTTTAATTACATCATTGATAAAACATAAAGGATTACACATAATAGTGTTTGACTGCATCTGAATTGATTGGCTTTGGCCAGACTTCTCCATCCATTTCTGCAAGTATAAGTGCTCCTCCTGTCAACACTCGGTGAACCATATACAGACCTTGCCAGTTGGAAGAGAATTTCCCTTTGGCTTCATCTTGATGTGGAAATATTTTCTTCAACACCAACTGCCCTGGTGCGAACTGTCTTGGTTTGACTCTTTTGTTGAAAGCTCTGGACATTCTATTCTGATAAAGTTGACCATGACATACTGCATTCATTCTCTTTCCGTCTATGAGGGCAAGTTGCTCGTAACGGTTCTTTACCCACCCGGCATCACTGAGCTCAGCTTCCTGTATGATTCTTAGTGAAAGAATTTCAACTTCAGCGAGAATGACAGCTTCTGTACCATAAACTAGCATATAAGGAGTTCCCCCGGTTGATGTGCGGACTGTGGTGTGATATCCCAACAAAGAGAATGATAGCTTCTCATGCCATTGCTTGTGCTTTTCTATCATCTTCCTCAATATTTTCTTGATATTCTTATTGGCGGCTTCTACGGCTCCATTCATCTGAGGCATGTAGGCTGTGGAATTCTTGTGTTTGATTTTGAAGGTTTCACACATAGCTTTCATAATATCACTGTTAAGAATAGAACCATTGTCGGTGATGATTGAATATGGAACTCCGAACCGACAAACAATGCGGTCGCGGACAAAGTCTGCCATGACCTTCTTAGTTACTACTTTGTAAGGCGCTGCTTCGACCCATTTAGTGAAATAATCAATCGCTACCAGGATGAATCTGTGTCCGTTGGAGGCGGTAGGCTCGATTGGTCCAATGACGTCCATGGCCCCAGCGGCAAACGTCCATGGTGAGCTTGTTTCCTTGAGCTCATTTGGAGGTACCTTTATCATATCTGCGTGTACCTGACATCGGTAGCATTTTCAGACATACTAGATGCAGTCCGTTTCCATGGTCATCCAGAAATAACCCGCTCTTAGTATCTTCTTAGCCAAAACAAAACCGTTCATATGCGGGCTGCAAGTCCCAACATGAATATCCTCTAGTAACTTAGATGCTTCCTTTGTGTCGACACATCTTAATAATCCCAAATCGGGAGTCCTCCTATACAGGATTCCTCCGTTGTGAAAGAAATTGTTGGACAATCTCCGGAGCGTGCGTTTTTTAGTACGATTTGCAAGCTCTGGATACTCTCATTTGGCCAAGTATTCCTTGATATCATGAAACCAAGGCTTTCCGTCTGCTTCTTCTTCAACATGGGCATAATAAGCCAGCTGGGTTCTTGTCTGGATGTTGTATCATAGAGGACAGAGTGGCCAATGCATCGACAAACTCGTTCTGGATTCTGGGGACGTGTCGAAATTCTATCTCTGTGAACCTCTTTCTCAATTCCTGCACATGGTACATATACGACAGTATCTTGGAATTCTTAGTGGCCCACTCTCCTTGTAACTGATGTATGAGCAAGTCTGAATCACCAATCACTAACAACTCTTAGACGTTCATATCAATGGACATATTGAGCCCTAAGATGCAGGTCTCATATTCCGCCATGTTGTTGGTGCAGGGGAATCTGAGTTTAGCAGACACCGGATAGTGTTGACCAGTCTCTGATATCAGGACAACTCCAATGCCGACTCCCTTGAAATTCGCTGCTCCATCGAAGAACATTCTCCAACCATCATAGGATTCTGCAATGTCTTCTCCTACGAATGATACCTCTTCATCTAGAGAGTATATTTTTAGGGGTTCGTACTCCCCATCCACAGGGTTCTCAGCGAGATGGTATGCCAGTGTTTGTCCCTTGACTGCTTTCTGAGTCACATATATAATGTCGAACTTACTCAGCAGGATTTTCCACTTGGCCAACTTGCCAGTGGGCATGGGTTTCTGAAAGATGTTCTTCAAGGGATCCATCCTTGATATAAGATATGTAGTATAGGCACAAAAGTAATGCCTCAGCTTCTGGGCTACCCAAGTCAAAGCGCAACATGTGCGTTCCAACAGAGAGTACTGAGCCTCATATGGAGTGAACGTTTTGCTCAGATAATAAATGGCATGTTCTTTTCTTCCTATTTCGTCGTGCTTCCCCAGAACGTAGCCGAAAGCTCCATCTAATACTGTAAGGTAGAGTAGCAAAGGTCTACCTGGCTCAGGGGGTACTAGGACTGGTGGCATTGACAAGTACTCCTTAATTCTGTCGAAGGCCTTTTGTCAAGGTCCATTTGGTTTCAGCGTCCTTCTTTAGCATCTTGAAGATCGGCTCACATATAATTGTAGACTGTGCTATGAACCGGCTAATGTAGTTAAGACGTCCCAAGAAACTCATCACATATTTCTTGTTCCTTGGCGGTGGTAACTCTTGAATGGACTTGACCTTTGACGGATCCAATTTTATCCCTCGACGGCTGACAATGAACCCAAGATATTTCCCAGCAGGCACCTTGAGTGCACACTTTGCGAGGTTTAGTTTCAGATTGTATTTTCGCAACCTAATGAAGAACTTCCTCAAATCTTCTATGTGATCGGCATTTTTCTTGGACTTGATAATAACATCATCCACATATACCTCAGTTTCCTTGTGTATCATATCGTGGAAGATAGTGGTCATAACTCTCATGTAGGTGGCCCCAACATTGTTTAGGCCGAACGACATCATCTTATAGTAGTAAACCCCCCATGGCGTAATGAAAGTTGTTTTCTCAACATCTTCCTCATCCATCCATAAACAATCCACGAATGACTGTAGCTTATTCTTGGCGCAATTGTCAATCAGGATGTGTATGTTTGGCAAGGGGAAGTCGTCTTTCAGACTGGCCCGATTGAGATTCCGGTAGTCGACACAGAATCTGACCTTCCCATATTTCTTCGGTACTGGCACGATATTAGCTAACCATGTTGGATACTCTATGACCCTGAGTACCTTAGCGTTGATCTTCTTGGTGACTTCCTCCTTGATTTTTAAACTCATGCCAGGTTTGAATTTTCTGAGCTTTTGCTTGACCGGCGGACACATTAGATCAGTTGGTAATTTTTGAGCCACAATTGATGTACTCAGACCAGTCATGTCATCGTATGACCAGGCTAATATGTCCTCCTACTCCTTTAGAAATTCTGTGTATTCCTTCTTCTCTGACGACGACAAATGAATGCTGATGCGAGTTTCCTTTACATTTTGCGAATCTCCCAAGTTGACGACTTCGGTCTTGTCCAGGTTGGACTTAGGTCTATTCTCGAAATTCTCAACTTCTTTGACAATCTCTTCAGGTATATCATCTTTTTCTGAATCAACGTCCGTTTTTTGCATTGTCTCGTTGCATGTCACAGTCATCGGTTCATCAAGACAAGTAATAGTAATGCTGTATAGGTAAAGTAATGAGATAAAACAATAGCAATAAATATTTATTCATAAAAACTTAAAAAGTGCTTTTGATAAATTTAATAAGTGTTTTGAACACTGAAGATCTTATTGCAGGAATTGAAAAATGCGAAAAGAAAATCAAAAAACAATGAACAATGCTTGTTTTAGCCTTGCGACCTCAAGGCTCGTCGAGTTTTGGCTGTTTTGATGGTCCAGTTACTGAGATATGCTCCTTTGCTGGCGACCTGTATGGAAGGGCTTTCATCCCCCTCCTCCTTGAGAATGACACAACAATCCATGTCATCATTTTCTTAGAATAGATTCCTCAGTGCTGCAAGTGCCTCTTCTTCATCTGATCCATAGATAATGCCGGCTTGATGGAAAGTCTGCTCTAGATGCGGTATTGACTGATCCAGTGGGTAGTAAGGACCGCGCCGTGGTGGCGACCAACTATTGAATTCTTCCCAGGTATATTCGTATCCCAAACCGAAGGTGGTTCCATGTTTCTTGATCTTTATGGGTTTGGAGATCCCTTGGAGGTTCTTGCCGAGCCCTTTACCTGGCTCATACCCTCGCCAGTTCACCATGCTTGCGATCTTGCTATCCCACCATTTGTCTTTGTCTATGGCGTTGACCCGTTCGATGTGGCGGTATGTTTCTCCATCAAGCTTCCTTCTTCCTTCAACTACTGGAATAGTCTAGCGGCTGTAAATAGGATTGCTCCCATTGCCATGAGTGATTACTTCTTGGTGATTCCATTCAAACTTCACTGCTTGATACAACATTGATGCTACAGCCCCAGCAACATGTATCCATGGATGTCCTAGTAGCAAGTTGTAGGATGCTGATACATCTATTACTTGAAAGTCAACTTCGAACCACGTTGGCCCCATTTGCAAGCACAAGCTAATCTCGCCAAGGGTGGACCTCTAAGAACTATCAAAAGCTTTCACATTTATCGCTCCATCTTTTATCTCGTGCAGCCTCTTGCCCAGTTTCTTGAGTGTTATTAACAGATAGATATTGAGACTAGATCCCCCGTCGATAAGAATTCTGTTGATGAAATAGTCTTCATATTGCACAGTGATGTGCAGGGCTTTGTTATGACCCAACCCTTCAGGCGGCAGCTCATCCTCGTGACAGGTGATCTTATGGCTCTCCAACACTTGGCCTACCATATTGGCCATTTCCCCACTAGTGATATTGTTTGGCACATATGCTTCATTCCGCACTTTCAACAAAGCATTTCTGTGTGCATCTGAATTTTGCAGCAAGGAAAGAATAGATATCTGAGTTGGCATCTTGTTCAACTGGCCGATGACAGAATACTCCTTGGACTGTACTTTCCTCCAAAGGTCGTCTGGACCTGTCTCGATAATGGGTGGCCTGTTGGAAGCCTGTTTGCTTGATTCAGCCAAATGCTCTGGCGTATAGACCCTACTAGTCCTTGTCATACCCTGTGCCGCGGTAGCTTCTTCAATATTGACTTTACCCTTCCTTCTTGCCTCGACTACATAATCCCATGGTACAATATTAGTATAGAAGGGTGGCATGGTTGAGATCGCCACCGCAATTGGTGCAGCTACCCTCACTTCAAACAGAACATGTGCCTTAGCAGGTGGCAGGACTGCAACCTCAAATGGTGCGGGTGCATTAGCCGGAGGTATAACTTCGACCTCAATTGGTGTAGGTGCCTCTGCAGGTGGTGCTTCAAACTCAAAAGGTACAGACACATCTACCTCATCATCCTCAGACGGCTGAATCTGGACTATGATTGGGTTGAGAGTAACCCCGAGTTTCTTTGGGTCGTCGCCTTCTATGATCAACCCAATCGACCCCTCGGGGTCCCAATCTTCTTCTACTTTAATCATGTGGATGCCTCCACCCTTATGGTCTGGGAGTGGATTTCTGCGTACGTTGGGAGCGGATTCCTTTGCCACAATGATCTTGTTGTCAATCAAGAATTGTATCTTATCCTTCAAAGAGCGGCATTTATCGATGGTGAGTCCTTTCATGCCGGAGTGATATGCATAGGACTTGTTTGGGTAAACCCACTGGGAAGGATTCTCAGGGGTCACGACAGGGATGGGGGTGACATAACCAGCAGCCTTTAGTTTCTCATACAGTTGGTCGATAGTTTCGACGATGGAAGTATATTATTTGGGAGGTCTTTGGTCGAAATTGGGTCGAGGTCTAGGGAAGTTTTGGCGTGCATGGGGTGATTGATAGTGGGATGGTTGAGAGTTGTAAGTGTGGTAAACGGGAGTAGGTTGGGAATATCTGGGTGAGGTTGGCTGATAAGAAAGTCGCGGAGACGATTGATATGTTGGTGGTGGTGCTTGGTATGAGGGTGAAGGTGCTTGGTAGTTTTGGGTTGGTTTATATGCGAGTGGAGGTGTTTGGTAGGTTTGATATTTTAGTGGGGATTTGGCTCTCTGTGCAACCATCACGGCTCCCACATCCCTTTTATTTGACAGACCACCGGACTGTAAAGCTTTGTTTGTGGCTTGCAAAGCCTCAAAGTTAGTGACAATACCACTTTTGATTCCTTCTTCGATCCTCTCACCCAATTTGATGATATCAGAGAACTTGTGATTCTCAATCACCATCATCCACTCATAGTATTGCGGATCCTGAGCTCGAACAAAGAACTTATTCATATGTTCCTCGTCTAAGGCGGGCCTGCCCTTAGCAGCTTTGGACCTCCAACGAGTAGCATACTCGCGAAACGTTTCCGTGGGCTTCTTCTTCAGATTAAACCTGAACCTATCCATGAAGTCAGACGCCATGCTCACCCAATTCAACCATTTCCTGGGGTCTTGGCTGATGTACCAAGACAGTGCGTCTCCTGCCAAACTCCTCATGAACAGTTTCATGCGAATCTTTTCGTCCTTCCCTACTCCAACTAGCTTGTCACAGTAGGTCCTCAGATGGACCCTCGGATCACCTTCACCATCAAACATTTCAAACTTAGGAGGTTTGTACCCCTCGGGCAGTTTGACATCGGGCTGTATGCAGAGGTCTTCGTAATTCAGCCCCTCGACTCCTTTGCTTCCCTTAACGTCTTGAACCCGGCTGGTCAGCTTCTTAAGTTCCTCAGCCAAGTTCCTGATAAGCAGATCCTTTTCTCCAGACTCAGGTGTGTATGAGATAGGTTGGGTGGAGTGTGTTATGGTTTCTACATAGATAGGATTGTTGTAGTGGCCTGGTGCATAGGTGTAGAAATGGTCGTTTGTGGAGTTCTGAGGTTCTGGGATAAGTAGTGGAGTGTTCTTAGGAGTATGGCAGGTATTGCATTGTGTTGGAAGGGTTTGATTCTTTGGTGGAGTGGTGTGATGATGAGTTGCGGGATGATTTTGCTGCTTTGGGATGTTTTGAGGAGGTGTAGAAATCTGAATGTTGACGTCTGGGATGTTAAGGGTGAATGACAGGTTTTCAAGATTTCGAAATTGATCAAGCTCTTTTTGAAATTTCAACAACTTCTGTTTTAGCTGCGACATAGTTTCGTTCTGAACTCGAATACCTTGGCCATCAGTGGCCTCTTCCCGTTCAACCGTGTTTTCTTTCATGATGTTACCTGAATCTTCGATTTTCTTCTTGCCTTTGTTTTTGCCTTTGGGAGGACTAGGAGGAGGAGAGGGTGGAGGACCCCTGGATCTAGTGATATAGGATGATGATGCCAGAGTGCACGAATCAACCTTTGGGGAAGGGAATAATAAAAAAGAAAACAAAGCAAAAATAAAAGGTAACCAAGTCAGTGAGGATTATGAAAAGTATTGCAGTATTTAAACACATAGTGAGAAAATATAAGGCGTGTCCTAATTTGGGGAACCTCATTGTGCCGAGGTAGGCCTAGAGACAAATTAATTTGGAGAACTTTAAATGCTAAAATGCCTTATTTCATTAATGTAAAAATAGACGAATCCCAAAATGACACTAAATAAGAAGGAAATAAAAATCACTAATGGCCATGGGCCTTATTACATTGATAAAGCAGAAAAAAGGAAATCCTATCTACTTGGTCCCGGAAGGACCTTCCCCAGACTTGACATCCTTGATTCCCTCGAACAGATTCCCCAGCTCGCGAAGTCCTAGCAGTAGATATGCTCTGGCTAGATGCCCACCTTCGTTCCCTTCAGCCTTTTGACAGTCTTCAACCCTCTTGATGAATTTACCCTCTAACTCGACTATGCCTCATTCCAAGTATCCCAGCTTTCTATTGGTACTAATGGCCATGTCTTTCCATTCCTCAATCAGCTTCTTGTGGACTCATGTATCTCGCGGTGCTCGTTCTCTCATTCACGGATCCTTTTGCGTAGTTGATTGTACTTGACATGTGCCTCAGCCTTTTCATCTATGATCCAGTGGTCTCAGACGAACCCCAACTTGCCTAGACCGTCCCAATTGTCTTCCAACCAACCCGAATGGAAAGGTGTACATCCTGCGTGGTATCGGTCCGGTTCAATTATATCTTTCTACATTATGATCTTGCAGTGCCACATGTGTTGGGCATGGCACTTGTGAGGACTATCATCATTTTGGAAGTCATCTCGGAAATGACTCATCTTGTCGATCCTTGGTATGACTTGCTTCCTACCCGCTTGTCTCATAACCCGGAGAGGGACGTAAGGGTATGTTCTTCTTAGCCCAATTAGTATCAAGAATGGTGCATCTCTGGATCGGACGATGAACTCTTCTGTTGGAAACCACTCGAACATCCAGTGAACTTGCTCTTTGGTTAGATTACGAAGAACTCAACCCACTCCTTGGCATTCTCAGGCTGAGCAAACCGGTCAAGGATATAAGTCATTCTCTTTGGGTGATGGAAAGCGATGTGGTCATTCCACGCCCTTCGTGGAAACTCTTGTCGGTACTGGCCCTTTTGAAGATGTTCTAAAAGCTAGAGTTGAAGTAATAGGTTGCAGCCTTCGAAGTGCTTAGCTCCTCTTTGGCATTGTTCTAAGGCTCGATACATGTCTGAAATGATCATAGGGAAAATGCTGAAAGTCTGCCCACCAATTCCCTCAATTAGTGTCTTGGTTACCATAGCCAACCTAGTGTGGATTCTTTATTTCTTTGTCGGAAATACAATCAGACCCAGGAAGCAAACCATGAAGATGAACACCCTACGGTGAATGTGTCCCAAGGACGTGATAGCGAATTTGTCATGGAAGGTACGATATGATTTGTTGTCACCGTATCTTTCATACAAAAAGTCAAAAGGGATGTACGACTCTTTTAGACACCCTAACTCTACGTTCTTCTTTAAACCCATCATTTTTCAGGAAACCCTTGCCTGTGCGGTTCTCAGGCATTAGAAAACCCGGAGTTTCCCAAACTAACCTGACCAGTCCTCCTACTTCTTCTAACAACGGTGTCATTTCGATGTCCCCAAAACAGAAGACAACCCTTTCACAATCCCAGAATAAGGTAGCAGGCTCTATCATCATGTTGTTAGGCTGGATGTCCAGAAGGGATGGTAGATTACCCAGATATTTCTTGACGAGTGTTTTGTCACTAGAATGCAGGTCCTTTCACCAATTCAGCAGTTTTGGGTGGATATTGGTGACCATACCAAATCTGGGGACTTCATGCCTCATATTTCTACAAAGCAAACAAGATTAGACCCTGGACCCCACCAGACTCGGCTATTTAACATCAATGATTGGCATGTAAGCATTCAGTTCTCCAAATAAATACTCAGAACATGATTATGTCAGTTGGGATTTATGTGAACCCGGTGGACTTTGGACAAGGCTGTCTTAAAGGCTGTTGTGTGGACAACACGTTAGCCTGGCTAGGTTTGACCATGATTCATGCAACATTATAACGGAGTAAGTTTCTATGGGGTTTAATACTGGTACCCTTGAGCGGACAACTCAAGGGGGAAAGGCACAGAACCGTCGACTGCACCGCTGATCGACTAGTTTGACCACAAATAAGCCTTTCCCAATTTAGGGGTGATAATATAGGAAGGGCGCAACCACTCATTAAGAGTTGCTATATGATTTTGTTTTGGCATGAGTGGAGTATGATATGGAATCATGATTATGAAATAAACAGTAAACATGTAGTCACGTATTTGCACGTTATGAAAGCAGTAAATACAACAATTTATAATTTAAAAGCGGTTACAAAGGAAGGAAACAAGAAAAACATGTCAATTTGCCTTTGAAGAAAATTAAATGCTTAAAAGAAATAGACAAGTAATTGCACATAAGGGGAATGTGAAGAAGTACAAATTCACAAAGCGGTTTGAAAATGGTAAAAGCCTAAAGATCCCCAGCAGAGTCGCCATGCTATCGCGTCCCCCTTTTCCAACTCCTTTCGGGGCCGCTCAAGGGTTGTTGACATTGGTTGGGACAACTCGTTCCTTTTGGGAAAGGGGTTTGCAAGTTGTGAAGAGTCACCACCTAACGAGTTAAGGTGCGTTAGGGCACCTATGTAGGGTTCATTTACAAACAAGTTTGATAACCAGAGATAGGGTAAGGGCTTGAAATTATCCTAAGGGGAAGGTGTTAGGCACCCCTCAGAATCTATAACCGTGGTCCCCGGCCAAACAACTTTTGTGAATTTGTACAATTAGCAAGTAAGAAATTAATGTTTTTTTAAAAAGTAAATGGTTTTGAAAGGTTCGCAGTCTAAGAACACATGTGTCATTAAGATTGAAAATATTTAATAGCTAGGTAGATTTTGAAAAGGATTATACTCTAAACATGCATAGGGAATATCCTAGGTTTGTTTGCTATATGGATCACATCAATGCAATACCCGGTATGTCACTCCTCAAAGAGGGGCTACACGTGGTATTAGCGCACCGTTCATCATATCCATATCTACCCTTCCCACCCCGTAAAGGTAATTAGAGAAAGTGTTGGTCAACAACCACTATTGCATGCTGCTACCCGTCCCTTCCTATTAGCCCCGGAGGAGTTTAGGACTTCTATCTTATGTCAGAGGTTCTAGGCAGACCCTCAGGTTTAAAGGCAAAATACTAAGCGACAAACAAGAACATATAGGACTGCAATTAGGGGGATACACATATAAACAGAGACATGCTCAGGCATACCTCTACAAATTGCAAACATGCAGCATGACTTAAACACTGTTAAGGTCCAACATTTAATTCAGAATCCTAAAGCATGGTGTCTAAGTGATTTAAAATAACAAAGAAACAGATTTGATTCCATAACTCAAGGAGGAAGTCCTAATCAGTTTTGCCTACTGATTTTAGCCTGTTGATAGTTAAGCAGTACACATAGAAGAAGCATATTTCCAGTTTAATAACTTTAATCACCTAAGGATTTCCTGGGCGTGGGACAATGCTCAATAGTTACCCGATTTTATTAAAGAAACTGTTATAAGTTGTTTTGCCTAAACATGTTGTACTTACAAAATGCAGAATTATTACCAGTTATGAAAACACGGTGAGACTATTTGTTAGGCCTTTTTCATGCATCAGTGACTAGGCATAGAATGATCTAAAAACATGATATCTAAGATGCACATATAAGATGCAGAATGACTTGCATGCAGAAGTCCTAGGCAGGGTTTCTAAATGTACAAGATATGATTGCAGAGTTTCCTAAGGCAGGATTTTTAGATGCACCATAATATTAACACATTATTAGACCATGGTTTGCATGAGTAGCAGATTTATATTAACGTTCAATCCTAGAGTAGGATTTTCTAAGTGATAAACGATGATACCAGATGAGATGCTGAAACAGTAAACATGGCCTAAGGAGCAGATCTAATGCATGATATAGTTGCATACATCAGTCCTAAACATGAGTTCTAGTACACAGATAGGGAATGTAAACCTAGGAGCATGGTGTCTACCCTTTAAAAAACTACAACATGCATATTGCCCTTCCCTTTTCACTATCCAGCCCCAGAGTTGTTTACAATAATTACTACAAGCCATTTGCACAAATTACATAATTGAAATAAAGAAAAAGGAAGAAGTTATACTATAGGGAGCCTACTGATAGGCCCATAACCTCCAGAATGCCTCGATGCCGTTGGTTCACAACCTTTCACATGATCCAGGTGTGTCAAAGTTCCCTAAGGATCTCAAGGGATCCCGGGCAGTGCTCACACCCAGATTCATAACCAAACTTGAGTAAGTGCAGTGTGGAAGAGCCAGCTTTAATATGTCAGAGTTCAGAGGGAGCTCATTGGGTCCCTAAGTAGTCACATATTAAAGGGGAAGAACCTAGACTTCTAAAAGTATGTGAGAGTGCTTGATATAGTTTTAAAAGAGTTGAGTTGTGAAAAAACAGTTTGAAAATGATCCATCTGGAATAAGGTCTTGAAAGAAAACAATTGAAGAGTTTAACTCTTATTGAAAACAATTTTGAAAGAAGGTGAGTAGGACAATCTCAGAACCAGAATAACACACTTAGTTCAGGGAAGCAAACACAAACAGGGGAAAGGGTATTTGGGACAAGTAAGTCACACGATAGAAATAGATTTGCACACAGGTTAGCACCAAAGGAGTACTACAGTACCTAAATAATCACATCAGTAGTCTATCATAGAGAGTTTATGCCAAGATCTCGACATCATCAGATTGAGGGATGCTAAATAGGTTCATACATTAAGTTCAGGGAAAGGGTTCAGGATTACATAGTAGCTAGGGGGCCATGAGTATCTGCTGATAATGTACTGGGGTTAGGGGGTAAGGTAGAAGTGCAATGAAACAGATAAATAAGCAGTAGACATGCTGAATTAAAGAGTAGTCACATAGATAGATTAGTAAATAAGCATGCTAATTGAAGGGTAAACAATAAAACCATAGGTAGAAACATAGTAGAAACAAAAGGAATTGTAATACAAACTATAGTATATTGTTTTGGAAGCCTTAAACATAAACTGAGAACATACCAGTTAGATGAGGAAATAAGTGCAGAGTAATGAAGCAGTAGTGTGCAGAGAAGTAGAGCAACAATGTATAGAGAAATATATAACAATAGAGCAGTAGTGCAACTAGAATAGTGGAACAATAGAGTAAATAGAGCAGTAGAGTTACTCAGTCTTGGCTTTCAGCCGACTGAGTAGCAAGTAAACAACAAGAGAAGAAAGAGAGTTTATGTAGGAGAGAAAAAGAAAGTTCAGAACAATGAATGTGTTTGTGTGTGTGTTTGTCTGTGTCTATGCTAAAGAAAGAGTAAAGTATTTATAGATTTTGAAAATGAGTAGAAAATAAGGTAACAAGTACTGGTTTAACATAATAATGGAAGTAATCTTCAATCAGAATCAATCATAGATCTGGACTCCCTTTAATTAGGGAGTCCCAGTTCAAACGGACATAATTAGAGTTAAATAAGGAAAAGAATCAACTTAAACTGATTTTACCCTAACAAGAGTAGTAAAAGCATGTAGCCTGTAATAAAGGCCAAAATACAGAATATTTCAAGCAAGGAAAGTATAGATTGCACATAAATAAGGTAGAATTCAATTTAGTTCTGAAAATCAGTCAACGAATCACGGATGAGACTGAAAATCACAAGGAATAAGTGCTAATTAAGGAAAGCATCTCACATATAAGGAAGTAATTGAAAAATTAGTACAGAATTATAAGAGATATACACAAAATCATATATTCAAAGAAAATGTTACAGTTTTACGGAAAGATGCACAGAATCAATGGGGTATTAGGTAAATATTTGTTAAACAAGTAGTCATATGTAATAAACAACAAATAACACGGAAATCAGAGAAGCCCTAAACAGGAAATCATAGAAACAATAGAAAACTAAAACCCTAACAACAAAGTAAAGTGAGAATCACAAAAGATACATGGATAGTTTCACAAGAAACGAACACACATAATCTAAGACGGACTAGAAAATTAGGGCTTTTCAGCATAATAACTCAGACAACAAGAAAACATAAGAGAATCGTTCAAAACACAGTAGAAATCACTAAGAATTAGAAGAAAAACCATTTTTGAAAGGGGGTCAAGAAACCCTAACTTCAGAGTGAGGAAATCATTTGAAAAACAAAGATTGTTTCGAGGGAAAACATATGAAAACATTAAAAAAGGCTTAGATCCATCACAGATCTAAAAAGATCGGACAATTTAAAGCTAGGGTTTCCAGAGAAAACCCAAAAAGAGAAGGAAACTTAGAATATCACCGGGGTTTGGCCGAAAAATGCAAGGATCTTACTCGAACGACCATAGGAGGCCAGAAAACCTGGCATGAGACAGAAGATGGGAGTGTATTGCCTCAGGGTTGCTTGAAATCCTCCATCGGTGACACAGGCATGAAAGACGGAGTCATAAGATCGAGGAGAGGTGAGAACCTCATAGTTTCCAGCGAGGGGTGGCCGGAGAAGGAGAGACAGAGCTCAAGGAGGTCGAAGGTTCTAGCGAGAGTGTTGAGAGAAGTCACAGAGACGGGTGAGAAAATGAAACGGGGGGAAATGAGAAAGGGGGTAGTCTTAGGGGGGTTAATTATGGTAATGAGAGATCTGGGTCGTTGATTTGAATTAATCAACGGCTCATATTAAAGAGGGATTGGGCTGGGTACTAATTGGGTTAAGGGGTCCAGATTAATTAGATTAAAAATGGAATTAAAAGTGGCTAGATGTTAAATACCCATAAAAATAGATAAATAACTAATAAAAATGGCTAATAATTATATAAAAATGAAACTAAAGTGATTAATTAGTATTTTAAAAAAAGGACTAATTATTCAGTAAAAATAGCACAATATATATAATTAGGCTATAATTGCAAAGTTATTGCAATTATACCAAATAAGGCCAATTTGACTAATTTGTGAAATAATTTGGCCTTAATAGGACCGAAAATGATATATCAAACCAAGACATGTTTTTGAACTCATTTGTAATGCAAATTTATAATTAATTATTGGAGATAAAAATACTGAATAAATTAGAATAAATTAATAAATGGGAGAAAATTATAGAAAAATGCTAATTGTTATAAAAACTAATTTTGAAGGTACATATGCAAGTTTAAAAAATAATTTGAGGAAAAATTGGGTATCAACACGCTTTGTGGAGGGGTTTTCTTCTATTGCTTCGCCCTTGACCCAATTGACCCAGAACGATGCTCCATTCAGGTGGTCGAACGAGTGTGAGGAGAGATTTCAGAGCTCAAGACTGCTTTGACCTCAGCTCCAGTGTTAGTATTGCCATCAGCTTCCGGTTCTTATACTGTATATTGTGATGCCTAGAGGATAGGCATTGGTTGTGTTTTGATGCATGAGGGTAGGGTGATTGCCTACGCCTCGCGCTAGTTGAAGACTCACGAGAAGAATTATCCCGTACATGATCTCGAGCTAGCACCCATTGTTCACACCTTAAAGATTTTGCGTCATTATTTGTACGGTGTGCATTGTGAGGTTTTCACTGATCACCGTAGTGTGCAACATCTGTTTAAGCAGAAGGATCTGAATTTGCGTCAGAGGAGATGGTTGGAGCTTCTCAAGGACTATGACATCACTATTCTATACCATCCAGGGAAGGCCAATGTAGTGGTCGATGCCTTGAGTTGTAGAGAAGAGAGTTTGGGGAGTCTAGCATATCTCCCAGCAGAGAGAGACCATTAGCCTTTGATGTTCAGGGCTTAGCAGGTCAGTTTGTGAGATTGGACTTATCAGAGCCTCACCGGGTGTTGGCCAGTGTAGCTTCCAGGTCTTCTCTTTATGACCGGATTAGAGAGCGCCAGTATGATGACCCGCACTTGCTCGTTCTTCAGGACAGGGTCTGGCGAGGTGATGTCAGGGATGTAGTGATTGGTGATGATGGGGTTATGAGGATGCATGGTCGGATTTGTGTTCCCAATGTGGATGGTATTCGAGGGTTGATTCTAGCAGAGGCCCATAGCTCGCGGTATTCCATCCATCCGGTGCCGCGAAAATGTATCAGGATTTGGGACAACATTATTGGTGGAGGCGGATGAAGAATGATATTGTTGAGTTTGTAGCTCGGTGTCTCAACTGTCAGCAGGTCAAGTATGAGCACCCGAGACCAGGTGGATTGCACCAGAGGTTTGATATTCCAGAGTGGAAGTGGGAGCGGATCACCATGGGCTTTGTAGTTGGGATCCCACACACTTCGAGGAGGTTCGATGCTTTATGTGTTATTGTGGATCGATTGACCAAGTCCGCGCACTTAATTCCTGGTTGTACTACATATTCTTCGGAGCGGTTAGCTGAGATTTATATAAGAGAGATTGTCTGGTTGCATGGTGTTCCAAATTCTATCATTTTCGACAGAGGTACTCAGGTCACATCCCAGTTCTGGAGGGTCGTGCAGAGAGAGTTGGGAACTCAGGTCGAATTGAGCACAACATTTCATCCTCAGACAGACGGGCAGCGAGAGCATACTAATCAAATTCTGGAGGACATGTTACGTGCTTGTGTCATTGATTTTGGGGGTTCATGGGACCAGTTTCTGCCACTCACGGATTTTGTTTATAATAATAGTTACCAGTCGAGTATCCAGATGGCTCCGTATGAGGTTTTATTTGGGAGGAAGTGTAGATCTCCAGTTAGTTGGTTCGAGCCGAGTGAGGCCAAGCTATTAGGCATAGATTTGGTTCAGGATGCGTTGGATAAGGTGAAGTTGATTCAGGAGCGACTTCGCACGGTGTAGTCTAGGCCGAAGAGTTATGCGGACCGGAAGGTCTAGGATGTGTCCTTTATGGTTGGATAGAAGGTGCTACTGAAAGTGTCACCCATGAAGGGTGTTATGCAGTTCGGGAAGAGGGGAAAGTTGAGTCCCCGGTTCATTGGGCCTTTTGAGGTGCTTCAGAGGGTTGGATAAGTGGCTTCTAGACTTGCTTTGCCACCCAACTTATCGAGTGTTCATCCGGTGTTTCATGTTTCTATGTTGCGGAAGTATGTTGGTGACCCTTCATGTTTTGGACTTCAGCACGGTTCAGCTTGAGGGTGACATGTCATATAAGGTAGAGCCAGTGACTATTTTGGGTCGACAGGTCAGAAGGTTGAGGTCTAAGGATATAACTTCAGTAAAGGCGCAGTGGAGAGGGCAGCCGGTGGAGGAGGCCACCTGGGAGACCGAGCTGGAGATGTGGAGATGATACCCTCACTTATTTGAAACTCCAGGTATGTTTCTAGACCCGTTCGAGGACGAACGTTTGTTTAAGAGGGGAGATTGTAACGACCCGACCGGTCATTTTGTGCTATTAGCCCCGTTTCCCCTGTTTCAGCTTTGTCATATGTTAATTAACTTAATTATGATGTGTTGGGTTGGCTGGTTCGAGTTCAGAGTGGTCGTGGTGAGAATTGAGACACTTAGTCTCTTAAATGAGCTTTATAGTTGGAAAAGTCAATCGAGAGTTGACTTTTAGGCAAACGACCTCGGAATGTGGATTTTATAGCACGGATAGCTTCGTTAGGCGATTTCGGACTTAGGAGTGTGTTCGGAATGTGAATTTGAGGCACATAGTAGAATTAGGCTTGAATTGGCAAAATTGAGTTTTTGGCGATTTCTGGTCGGCAGTGGAAAATTTGCTATCGGTATCGGAATGGAATTCCGGAAGTTGGAATAGGTACGTAGGGTCATTTTGGGTGTGTGTGCAAATTTTCAGGTCAATCGGACGTGGTTTGGATGGTTTCGACATCTTTGGCAAAATTTGGGAGTTTCTAAGTTCATAGGCTTCAATCCGAGGTGAATTTAGTGTTTTGATGTTACTTTGGGTGTTCCGAGGGTACGACTAAGCCCGGGTGATCATTTATGACTTGTTTGTATTTTTGGTTGGGGTCCCGAGGGTCTCGGGATGATCTCGGATAACCATCGGGGTGTTGGAAGTTGGAAAATATCAGCTGAAGCTGCTGGTTTTGGTGTAACCGCACCTGCGGATGGGGGACCGCAGGTGCGAGCCCGCAGAAACGAACAATTAGTCGCAGATGCGGATTTTGGTGAACTGGGGAAAGACCACAGATGCGGAGCTGGGGCCGCACTTGCGGAGTCGCATGTGTGGAAATTTGGCATATAAGTAATTCTCGCAGGTGCGCACCTGGTATCGCAGGTGCGAGAGTTTAGCCGCAGGTGCGGAAATCCCTGGGCAGAACATATAAAAAGCACCCTTAGCGAATTTTGGTCATTCTTTCACCATTTTTACACGGGTTTGAAGCTTTTGAAGGGTTTTTGAAGAGGTAACTCGAGAGTTCTTCGTCGAGGTAAGACATTTGGACTTAAAACTCATTTATATGTGATTAATGGACTGATTAGTGGTGAAATTTGTGGGAAATTAGTACCAAAATTGGGTAACTAGGGCTTGTAATTAGAGACTTTAATATGGGGACTTGAGGGGTCATTTGAAGTCCGATTTTGATGTTCTTGGTATGTATAGACTCGTGGGAGGAAGAGGATTATTGTGATGTAAATTTTATCGAATTCTGAGACGTGGGCCTGAGGGTCGGGTTTGATCAATTTAGGGATCTTGGGTTAATTTATTTTCGAATGGGGTTCGTTTCTTGGCATATAATAATGATATAAATCTGATATTTAGGCACTATAGTCTAGGATTTTAGCCGGTTTTGAGGTAAGTAACGTTTCCAAACTTGGTTCTGAGGGTTCGAAACCCCGAACTATGTGATATATGACTATAATTGAGGTGACGCACATGCCAAGTGACGGGCGTGCGGGCGTGCACCGAGTAATTTGTGGCCCGGGTCACCCCATGGCACCGTCTAGTAGCTATTAAGGATTGATATCCGCACTTCTATTAATGTGGTAATTGTGAACATGTTGGAAATCATGTTAAGTATAAATTCTAAGGCTTCGCGCCGAAAATGCTGAGACCAGAGTGGTCGTATATTACTATCTCATTTTGTGATTATTTGATTTCATATATTCAGTCCTGTCATAGCATATCACTCATGCCTCAGTCTCAGTAATTGTTAATTATATGCATATTTATCGTTGTTCCAGGATGATTTATGCATCTGTAATCCATGTGAGTGAGACTGGAGAGAAATGATTGAGTGAGGCCGAGAGCCTGTTATTGAGACAATTATGAGATCGGACTGCACACCGCAGATATACTTGTATCATGCCTTCGTTGTCTTGATATAGCGCTTGGGCTTATAAGAGCCCCTCCAGAGTCTTTACACTTCCAGTGAGCGCAGTGACATTGAGGGATGTATCTTCCATGGACATGGACCTTGTCCGAGGTTGATATTATGTGAGAGATGGATCGTCCCTGGTCATGGATCTTGTCCGAGTGTTGTATCCTGGAGATGGATCTTCTCTGTGGGGCTGGATTGACCTTTTTCCTTAGTACTGAGTGACTACCGTCACTGATGATTATGTACATTCCGGGATGGACCTTCCCTGGGCTTGAGAGCCATATACGGTACTGAGTGGACTTCTGTGTGTGGGTTGTGAGCACTATGTGCATTTCCACACTGGTTTCATATATTTATATGACGATATGTAAAGTATACTGAGCATACTTGGCATATTTTGTTCATTTTCTGATAAACGGTTAGCATGCCTAAATTCTGCACAATGTCTATTATAAATTATGAGGTTTAGTCTATCACTACCTCTCAGCCCATAGTTTGGGTTCGTTACTTCTGAGTTGGTGTACTCACGTTACCCCCTGCACCTTGTGTGCAGATCCAAGTACATCGGGACCCGGTAGTGGTTGTTGAGCAGCTGTTAGAGTTTCTTCGGAGTCGTCGAGGTAGCAGCTGGCGATCGCGACCTCGTCTTCTACTTCTCTATCTTCCTATTGCACTTTTATTATTCAGACTATGTTTTCTATTTCCCTGTTTTGACATTTTTATTTTTTAATAGCTCGTGACTGAGTGACACTAGGTCTGGGGTTTGGATTTGTTTCTAAATTTTGCTTTAAATAATGTTAGACTTTCAAAAGGATTATTATTGAAATTTGCTTCTAAATTTATAAGTTTTCTGAAAAATAAACCTGGATTCAACGAAATGTGTGGCTTGGCTGATTCTACGACAGGCACCATCACGACTAAGTGTTTGGGGTCGTTACACAATATTAGCTAATCTGGGATTCAACCAAGGAGACCTTCCTTTCAAGTACCTCGGTGTACCATTATCAAAAAAGAAACTGAACCTTATCCAACGGAAGCCACTTGTTGACAAGATTAGAGCTAGAATCTCTTCCTCGACTGCCAAAAAACTCTCTTATGCATGCAGGGTTCAGTTGGTACAATCAGTTGTTTTTGGGGTACAATCATATTGGGCTCAATTATTCCTAATACCTGCAAATATTTTGTCACTTATAGAGGCTTACTATAGGAGGTTTGTCTAGTCTGGAACTAATACAATCACATGGAAAGCAATGGTAACATGGGAAATAGTATGCTCTCCAACATCCACGGGACGATTAAACCTCACCAACATCAAATTGTAGAACAAAGCTGTTGTGACAAAAACATGTTCTGACCTTGCTCACAAACAGGACAAGCTATGGATTAGATGGGTGCATACATACTATATAAAAGGACAACAATTTCAGGAAGCATGCATCTCTAAACAAGCCTGTTGGATCATAAGGAAGATAACGGAAGCCAAAGAGGATACAAAGTTAATTCAAAATGATACAACAATAAAGAAAAGCATCACTATCTTGATATATATACAACTACTACCCAACAATGCTAGAGTGCCTTGGAAATGTCTCATGTATAGGAATGATGCTCAACCTAAAGCCAAGATAATTATGTGGCTGGGATTATGATAACACCCAACTATGCCTTATAAAAAGGACAAAGCGATCGTTGCAAATATAATCCGGGTATTTAGCCCAGAGTCGAATCCCACAGGGAATTAACCTATCAATTACTTTTGTCAGACTCACTGAATTCTCCGTAATCAACTTCCTAGATATTTTGAATTACAATTGGTGATATTCTATTAACTATAACTGAATAAAATTAATTAAACTAAGATCTAAATATGACTGAGTTGTAAACAAATAAGAGAAGGATCTAAGGTTGTGATTTCCCTTATTAATGGAATCCCTTCCTGTTATGTTTCATATAGTTTTTCCTAATCGTCTCTATCAATCATGAGCACTCTATTTACCGTAAATCTCTTCCGAGTAATTACAATAATTTACTAGACGCACTCTCTCGAGTTACGCTAGCTGCTTTTATTAAAGCTCACTTAGATCGCACCCAAGGTTTAGTTATCCCTAATCCCATATTTAAACCCTCGGTTATTGATTCCTCATATACTTTGGGAGTGGTGTTGTTCAACAATTACCTAAATATGCACTCTCTCCCAAGTAATACATACTAAATAGGCATAGCTAATTGAGGGTCCTTCAATCAACCACAACAAGAACGTAGTTGAACAAATAGAGATTAAACTCGGCAAACTATATTAACACAACAAGAAGTTCATCCTTCAACAGGGTCTATCAAAACCTTAGACTAAATAATTTAGCGACTCATAATTCTGCTCATAATAACAACATCAAAATTCATCATGAATGATAAAAACAAAAGGAAGAAAGGTAGAACTCGATGCCGAATTATCCTCCTTGCCTCTTGCCTCTCTTTGCCTTGAAAAAAACCTTAAGAACCTTGATATTCTCTCTATTGGGCGAGCTGGACCTTTTATAGGTTAAGTGGAATTGCCCCCAAACTTCCAAGTTTACCCCTGAAATTACCGCGTGCTGGACGGACTAGCGCGACCGCACTAATTGCATAACACACTGCCACTGCTTCCTGGACTAACGCGGCCGCGCTCGTGGCCGCGCTAAGTGCAATATACACTGTCTCATTTCTTCTGGACTAGCGCGGTCGCGCTAAGACCGCGCTAATCGACGTTCACACTGCCCATCTTTGTTCGCTCTAGTGTGACCGCGCTTGGCCCACGCTGGAGTGGCTTATATATTTTTCTCTATTTCTCTTCCTTATTTCACACGCACTCAACTCTGAGGGGATTTACATGCTTTAATTTAGCTCCAAACACTGTCGTATGACCTCATAAGCACGACTTGCTCCTGCAAAACACAAAATTCACAATTAGAGCAATTTTATCGTCATTTAACCTTCCTAGAACAGTGAAACATAGTAAAGTTGGGGTATCAATAGTCGCTAAACTATATGAATCTAGCCTATTATCAACACCCCACACTTGAATCATTGCTAGTCCTCGAGCAATCCACCATACTATATAGAGGTTCCTTCACTAAGCATTTCCCTAACGTATCACACCAAGAACATATCACCAAAGTCGCGTCTAGTAATGTAACATCTTTTCCTCAAGAGTTGACTCTCACGTGCCGTGCAATATTCATACTTACTCAACTTACTCTATATAGAGGTCAAGACTTACCTTTCTGTCATGAATCAAATGCCCTCACATCACACACGAGAGTAGTTCCACAAGTAATAACATTAAGAACAATTAGGAACTCAGACAAACAAAATTCACTCACTCTCAGAAAGAAAATTCATATGCCACAAAGATGCACCATAGTCTTTCCTGTAGTGTACTACTCTACTAATCGAGCTCATTCAGTCTAAGATCAATTAGGACTTTATTTGATTGTAATGTAGGCTAAGGGACGGGTAGGATATATTTGAATATAGTGACTAACCTCCCTAAGCACTTTTAATACAATTACTTTCACTTTCAGCACCGTACTTATATCAGACCAAACATTCCACCATACTTCCCTTTATAATACCCCAAACTTCTTTAGGCACAATTGTATTAAGGCACCACTTATCAAGGACTACATTTATTTATTTTCTTTTCTATTTCTTTTCCAAGTTGCGCTTATTCTTTCATTTTTTTCAAAACACTGCACCTTTTTCCTTATTTCATTGGTTCCACTCAAAAACCAAACCAACTACCCCACACTTTAACTTTTACATACTTCCTAGTAATTCAAGTGCTCATGGGAGGTAAATGGGTTCAAATAGATGGGCCATTCAAACAATTGGGTAAGGCTTGTAATGTGGTTGCCAAAGAAACAGGCTAATAGGCTCAACGGGGTTAACTACGATAAATCACATTTAAGTGGGTATACTTTATATATCTCGCTTAACAAAGAAATGCCTATATCACTTCTAAGACTGAATAAAGCTACTATTTCGCGTTGCAAACACACAGGGCAAGTTCTAGGCATCAAATACAGAGCATAGATTACAAGACAATACAACTCACACACACATGGCACATGACTCACTCCAGATTGTCTTATCAAGACACTCTCATTTGAATACTCAAGTTAATTATAATCATACAATTAAGGCACTTTAACAAGAATCAACAACTGATTCTAAGCGTCACACTCTAGTGTCTACTGTGTTCAGGTGTAACAACGCTAAGGGATTCTTTTCCTATCTCAGCTCATAGCCCCTAAGTACCAACCAAAAACTGAAAAACAAAATAAACAAAAACTAACTACACCCGGTTCAAGCAAAACCCTTGAAAAAGAATCGCGGCCCAAAGAAAAACCAAGGGGGAGTTACTACACTACCTAAAACAAAAAAGCTTTTTGGTATTTTCTTTAGACTTACTTCCCTCAAGAAAACTGTCTAGGAGATCCCTCGTCAGGAAGAGTCCAACATATTTTTGGTTTCTTTTTGGTCGACTTAGACCCTCAAGAACCCTGTTGAATGAGATCCGTCGTCGGGACAAATCGACTTACATAATTAGACTACTACTTAAAACCAACAAAACAAAAGAAAACAAAACCCAAAATAAAACACAAGAAACATATAACAAATATGTACCTACATATATACATATACAATGAAGTATCCCCCACCCCACACTTAAAAGGAAGACATGTCCTCATGGCATACAATTAAAGACTATGAGGTAAATGAGCTTCTCTGAAGGATCAATCTTGATCGGAGACCGTCCCCGGGTCCAGATTACAGGCACGACCCAGAGCTCTCAGCCAACCCAAGCTTTTCTTTTACGATTTAACCTGCTGGGTGGCCACTACATCAATACGCGTTCCTAAGTCACCGACCGAGGTATGCAACCCTGCCAGCTCCTATTCTAGATTGTCCAACCTCTGACCCCGACTGACCCTAGACAGTCTTGCTACGTCGGCAACATTCTCTTGAGCAGGCAGCTCCTCTCTCACTTCTACCTGCTCCTCCTCCTCATACTCATCCTCCCTGTCAGCACCACCAGCCCCCACATTATCCTTCCCAGTAGTTACCTTTTCTGCTCGAAAGGCGTCCTCTATCGGCACTTTTACATCTACCGCCAAATTATTCGGCACCCGGGCTGCACGACATAATCTAGTGACAAGAGAAGGGAATAAGAAGCAATACCTCTTAATTGGACAACGAATAAACATCTCCTTGTGCATGAGCTTGGCCACGTCAAAGTCGTGGACCTTCATGAAATAACAGATCAAACAAGCACGAGGAGCATTCACCTCCGTTGTGTTGTGGGAAGAGATCAGGCGGTTGTTGATGAGATATAGCCAACACTTTTCTTCAAAGGTGAGTGCCGACGACTTGAGCTTATCCCTGTATTTATACCACTTAATCTCCTTGATAGGGGCAGAGATAATTGGAAGGAACGTCGCCCGCTGAGTGAAGTGTCTACCATACGCCTCGTAGAAGTCATCCATCTCCGCCACGGTACCTGGCAGCCAGTAGGCTCTCCTAATGGCTTCCACAGAGGCGTCCATAGGCCTCTTCCGCACGGTAACCACATCATTCTCGTTCGCCAAAACGTTTGCATAAAATTCTTTCACCATCATCGCATTGGCCTCATCCGCCTCTTCAAAGAACACATCCACCGACGCCGGAGCTACTCATTGTAAATTGTTGGACAGTCATGCCGGAGGGATGCTGTATCCATGCCACGTTGTGCTATTGGCTTCTTTGATTCCTTATCAGCAAACCGTTCCTGAGCATTGGCGGAGATGAACTTGTTTCTATCAAAAGGACGAGCATCAGTTGACGCTCGTGCTCTAGATGATTCCGCTTGTTTGCTGGATGAAGGCTCGGTGGCTTTGCACTTTCTGGGGGTGCCACTGTACCTACAATAAGGAACATCATTAGCGCAGTACAAAAGAAGTGACCCAACTGTGGTTACTCAGACTTCACCCTTACAATTGGTCACCATTATCATGGACACTCACTGTGGCATTTTAACAAACACTTGGTGGGCATCATTCACGGGAACCCCCAATTAATCAAGTTGTAACCCTATTACCACCACAATTTCTCCAAATTCAACCAACTGAAGTGAGAAATACAACTCTACAAATACCACCACCCACAAGCACTACTTATACACTACAAATTACTTCTAAGAAAATAGAAGAAAAATTACTACCTAACAAAGAATTAAAAAGAAAACCTAACAAAAATTGGCAAAGAGAAAACATACCTGTGGTGTGAGAAAATAGTGAGAAGTGAAGAAGTGTGTTGGGGTTGGAATGAGCAATGAACTTTGTGAGGATTAGGGTTGTGGTTATTTTGGGGAGGGGGATAGAAGTGTGTTTTTGGGGTGGGGAGAGTAAGAGTTTTCTGAGGGACGGAAATGTGTTTGATTGGGAATAGGAGAAGGGGGGGTTAGGGTTGGGGTAATAAGAGAAAAATAAATAAATTTAAAAGCAAAATAAAAAAAATTTAAACTACTAAAACCAAACCTGTCCGGCGAACCTCACTAGCGCGGTCATAGCGCGGTCGCGCTAGTTAGATAGACTGATGGGTGATATGCGCGGCCACTAGCGCAGTCGTAGAGCTCCCGCGCTAGTACCGTCGAGACGAAGTGGAATGGAAGACCATTAGCGTGGCCACGCTACTCCTAGGTAGAATAAACTGTGATTTGCGCGGCCACGCTACTTGGACCTCGAATTTTCACTTTTTCTAACTTTTCCCTCAGTGTGGCCGGATTCCTCCCTCGCCTAAGCGCACCTGCATATGTTAGTACCTACAAAAATCTAACTACTATTCTACTACACTAAAAATCACTACACGTTGGGTTGCCTCCCAACCAACGCCTTAGTTAATGTCGTGGCATGACAATTACAACGAGTCAATGGGTTGCCTCTCATGCAGCGCCTGATTTAACGTCGCGGCACGACGCAGATGAGCGCATTTAAGGTTCGTTCGACCTCTGAGGTTCAGTCAGATGTATCACTGAAACTTCCTTGGTTTCATCCATGCCCACATACGGTTTCAATCTGTGCCCGTTGACTCTAAATATATGGGAATCTTTTTCTGAAGCAATCTCTATGGCACCTGAAGGGAGCCCTTCGACCACATGAAATGGCCCAGCCATCGTGACTTGAGTTTACCCGGAAATAGCCTTAATCGTGAATTATAAAGAAACACCATATCTCCAGGTTTGAAGGTTCGCTCAACAATGTTCGTATCATGCAACCTCTTCATTCGTTCCTTGTACAACCTCGTGCTCTCGAAAGTAAGATATCAGAATTCATCTAGCTCATGCAATTCTGTGACTCTATTTGTGCCTGCAGCCTCAATGTCCAGATTTAGCTGTTTCAATGCCCACCAAGCTCTATGTTCTAGTTCCACTGGCAAGTGACAGGCCTTCCCGAACACCAACTTGTATGGAGACATACCAATTGGTGTTTTGAAAGCGGTTCTGTAGGCCCAGAGTGCATCATCTAGCTTTTTCGCCCAATCAATTCTTGTGGCGTTCACAGTCTTAGTCAACACACTCTTTATTTCTCTATTCGACACTTCAACATGTCCACTGGTCTGAGGATGGTATGGGGTTGCCACCTTGTGGCGTACATCGTACTTTGCTAGCAATTTCTCGAAGGCACGATTGCAGAAGTGAGTGCCTCCGTCACTTGTAATGGCTCATGGGATCCCAAAACGGGTGAATATATTCTTCTTCAATAACCCCACCACCACCCTTGAATCATTGGGGGGGGGGGAGGGCTGCAGCTTCCACCCATTTGGACACATAATCTACAACAACAAGTATGTACTTATTGCCGTAGGAGCTGACGAAGGGGCCCGTAAAGTCTATCCCCTATACATCGAACACTTCAACCTCTTGAATTGGGTTCATGGGCATCTCATGGCGACGGGAAATGTTCCGGGTTTGCTGAAATTCATCACAGCCCTTCACCCGTTGATGTGCATCCTTGAACACAGTTGGCCAGTAGAACCTGGCTTCTAGAACTTTTGTTGTCGTCCTGACTCCTCCAAAATGCCCGCCATATGCCGATGCGTGGCATGCCTGCAAAACAGAAGATTGTTCTGTATCGGGTTACACTTCCGGATCATATTGTCAATACAAATTCTAAACAGATAAGGTTCATCCCAGTAATACATGCGGCAGTCACGGTAAAACTTTTTCTTTTGCACAGAGGAAAGGTCATAGGGTTCTATACCACTTGCCAGGCAATTTGCAATGTCTGCATACCATGGCACTTCCTCAAGGCTTGTGGCGAGTATCTGCTCGTATGGAAAGGTTTCCAGAATATCCTCTGCCTCAACTGAGTTTTCAGCTCCTTCAAGTCGCGATAGATGATCAGCGACTTGGTTTTCCGTGCCCTTACGATCACGAATCTCCAGGTCGAACTCTTGCAGTAGAAGCACCCAACGAATCAGGCGTGGTTTGGACTCCTTCTTTTCAATCAAGTATCTAAGAGCAGCATGATCGGTGTATACAATTACCTTAGAGTCAATCAGGTATGATCTGAATTTGTCAAAGGTGAACACCACCGCCATCATCTCTTTTTCAGTCACAGTATAGTTCAGCTAGGCTCCACTCAACGTCCTACTTGCGTAGTAAATTGGGTGCATTATCTTGTTTTCCGCTTCCCTAGCCCTGCTCCCACTGCATAGTCACTAGCATCACACATGAGTTCAAACGGTTTCTCCCAGTCGGGGGCGACAATGATGGGTGCCGTGACTATACTTTTCTTCAACTCTTCAAATTCTACCCTGCAATCATAAGAAAACACGAAAGGGTGATCTTTTTCTAACAACTTACATAGAGGGTTGGAAATTGTTGAGAAGTATTTGATGAATCTCCGGTAGAAACCGGCATGCCCGAGGAAGCTCATGATTGCTTTGACTGATGTGGGAGGTGGAAGCTTTGCTATAACATCAAATTTAGCACGATCCACCTCGATTCCCTTACTTGATACCAGGTGTCCCAAGACTATACCCTCTTGTACCATGAAATGGAACTTTTCCCAATTGAGTACAAGGTTTGTCTCGATACACCTCTTTAACACTCGGGCCAGATTTGTAAGGCACTCATCGAATGAATTTCCCACCACTGAGAAATCATCCATGAACACCTCCATTATGTCTTCAACCATGTCGGTGAATATGGCCATCATGCACCTTTGGAATGTGACGGGTGCATTGCATAGACAAAGGGCATCCTCCGGAAGGCAAAAATCCCATATGGACATGTGAACGAGGTCTTCTCTCTGTCCTCTAGTGCAATGGAGATTTGGTTGTACCCTGAGTACCCATCCAGAAAACATAAGTGGGACCTCCTTGCCAGTCTGTCGAGCATCTTATTAATGAAGGGAAGTGGGAAGTGGTCTTTCCGGGTGGCAAGATTTAAATTCCTATAGTCCATGCAAATTCTCTAGCCTGTGATGGTTCTTGTAGATATCAGCTCATTGTTATCATTTTTCACCACTGTCATACCACCCTTCTTAGGAACACATTGCATCGAGCTAACCCAGTTGCTGTCAAAGATGGGGAAAATGATTCCCGCATCTAACCACTCAATAATTTCCTTCTTCACCACTTCCTTCATATTGGGGTTCAGCCTTCTTTGGTGTTCCCTGAAAGGTTTGTGCCCCTCTTCCACCAGAAGTTTGTGCATACAATATGCCGGGATGATCCCCTAAATGTCTTCCATGGTCCACCCAATGGCAGTCTTGCACTCCGTGAGTACTTGCAAAAGTTGTTGTGCCTGCACATGTAACAATCTGGATGAGATAATAACAGGTAATGTGGAGTTAGGTCCTAGAAACGCATACCTGAGATGGGCGGGCAGTGGCTTCAACTCCAGCTTTGGTGGTTCTTCTATGGATGGCTTGGCTGGAGGAGTTTCTCTCTTTTCTAAGTGCAGGGGCTCAAATTCAAGTGATCTCTTCCAAAAGCCTTTGCCCTAAAGAGCCAGCACCCATTCCGCCAATTCTTCCACATTCACCTCATCTAAATTCATAAGACATGCCACAAGGGGGTCCTCAATGGTTAGGGACTTATCATCCTCTTCCAGGATTACATCTACGACATCAATAAGAGAACAATTGGCGAATTCACTTGGTCGCCTCATGGATTTCTGCACATTGAATGTGATCTCCTCATCGTTTAACATCTTGAGCTCCCCAGTTTCACAATCAATGAGAGCTCGCCCCGTGGCCAAGAACAGCCTTCCCAAAATTATGGGAATTTCTTCATCCACTCTACAATCTAGAATCACAAATCTACAGGGAACACAAATTTCCCCACCTGCACCAACACATCATCCAGAATACCTGAGGGTCTTTTCACAGTTCTGTCAGCCAACTGCAACAACATAGACGTGGGTCTAGCTCTTCCAATCTCCAACCTCTTATATATAGCCAGGGGTATAAGATTAATGCTGGCCCCCAAATCACAAAGTGCCTTGGCAAAGGCGAAGTTACCAATGGTGCAAGGAATTGTGAGACTCCCAGGATGGGACAACTTTTCAGCAACTGGTCTAGTCACCACAACACTGCAGGTCTGAGTTAGAGTTACTGTGGCCAAGTCTTGGAAGTCGAATTTTCGGGACATCAAGTCCTTAATCATTTTTGCATAACCAAGCATCTCCTTCAAAGCATCAATCAAAGGAATATTTACCTGGATTTGTTTCAACATCTCCAAGAATTTCTTGTACTGCTTATCTTTTTGATACTTGGACAGCCTCTGTGGGAATGGTGCTGGAGGTCTCTTCTTCCCAATGATTTGGGATTTATCTTTGTCAGACACTACCTTTACTACTGGTTCCTAGGCTGCTCAGCTTCTTTCTCAGCCTCAATCTATGTGTTGGTTTCTTCCTAGGCAGGTTGCACTGTCACCTCTGTCAGTCTTGCTGAATCATCTAGCTCAATGGGCACTGGTACAAGTGTCTCAGCCTGTCTGCTTTCTCGATCCCTCTCTTTCTCCAAGTCTAGGTCTCTGCCATTACGTAGACTCACTGGCAACAGCTGCTTTGGGCTCTGATCTTTTGGATTTACCTGAGTGTCTGCAGGCAATGTCCCATGAGGACGATTATTCAATGACATCGATATCTGGCCCATTTTCACTTCAATATTCTTTATGGTTGACTCATGTGCATCTACTCTTTCACTCATTTTCGCATTTCACCCAATAATCTGCTGCATCATTGCCTCGAGTTTAGCAAACCCATCTTCCTGTCTCCCATTATATTGCTGCTGAGGTGGATGATAAGCCTGCTACTGATTCTTATCATTGTACCCTTTTGGCCTCTGGTAGGGCGCCATATTACCGTGTGGTTGCATGGCTCCCATATTTCCATTGTTGTGTTGCGGCTGGACTAGCATGTATGGTTGATTCTGCTGGCCCTAATTCTGACCACTCTGTCTCTAGCCCCCATAATTAGACACATAATTCATGTTCTCAGGGTAGTGATGATGATAATTTTCATTATTCCACTGGCTACCAAGTGGCTGACTAATGCAAGATGTGCATAAGCCCCCATTGGTTGTATCTACAATCTGCACCTGGTGTTTCTGCCCTAAATCTTCCACCTTTTTGTTGAGTATGCTCATTTGTGTCATTAAGGTGGCCCTATTTTCAGAAAGAGTATTGGCTGGATCTAAGGCCACTGAGTGAACTATTAGAGTGATGGGTGCATTCCTGGTTGTCCACCAAAAATTCTGTGCCATCTTGTCAAGCAGGATCTGACTTTCTCTCCATGATTTTCTCAAGAATGTTCCACCAGCTGAAGCATCAACATTTTCCTTCATGCTATATGCCAGACCCATATAAAACCACTGCCCCAACATCTGCTCTGGAATATCGTGGTGCAGACATATAACCAACATCCCTTTGAATCGTTCTCATGTTTCTTGTAATGTTTCTGTTGGTTTCTGTCTGAAGCTCAAACTTTCATCAATTTGCTGAGCAGTCTTGTTGGGTGGATGAAACTTGTTGATAAATTGCTTGACTAACTCGTCCCATGCAGTGATGGAATTGATATGGAGTGAATTTAGCCAAGTCTGGGTTGCTCTTGTCACTGAGAATGGAAACAACAACTTTATTGCTTCCTGAGTCACGTTTGGATGCCTTTGAGTTTTGCAGATTGACAGAAAATTCTTCAAATGTTGTTGGGGATCCTAAATGTATGACATATCTGTCATGGGTTGCGCCCAGTCATATAAAGGAGCCTCTGGCACAAGAGGAGCCACTACCTGCGCAGCTGGGTCTACCACGTTATCCCCAATGTTGTTTCTGTTATTTACCAGCTCTGTCATGTCTGGTTCAAGTTGTTTGGTTGATTGTTGATGTTTGTTTTTCCGGTTGGACCGATTCAAGGCCTTGAAAACTTTCTCGGGATCTGATAATGCTTCAAACACTTCACCAGTTCTCGATGAGTTTCTAGGCATGCACATGTACAACCAAGTTGACAAACGTTAAAATTTCAATGTATGGATTGAAAATGAAGTAAATTGACTACACTAAGAAATTTTTGTATTTCTTCCAACTGTAATTGATAACATCGTTAATTCCCTGACAACGACACCAAAATTTTATTACGCCCAATTATGCCTTATAAAAAGGACAAAGCGGTTGTTGAAAATATAATCCGGGTATTTAGCCTAGAGTCGAATCGCACAGGGAATTAACCTATCAATTACTTTTGTCAGACTCACTGAATTCTCCGTAATCAACTTCCCAGATATTTTGAATAACAATTGGTGATATTTCTATTAACTATAACTGAATAAAATTAATTAAACTAAGATCTAACTATGACTGAGTTGTAAACAAATAAGGGAAGAATCTAAGGTTGTGATTTCCCCTATTGATGGAATCCCTTCCTGTTATGTTTCATATAGTTTTTCCTAATCGTCTCTATCGATCACGAGAACTCTATTTAACGTAAATCTCTACCGAGTAATTACGATAATATACTAGACGCACTCTCCCGAGTTACGCTAGTTGGATTTTACTACAACTCACATAGATCGCACCCAAGGTTTAGTTCCCACCTTTAAACCCTCGTTTATTGATTCCTCATATACTTTGGAAGTGGTGTTGTTCAACAATTACCTCAATATGCACTCTCTCCCGAGTAATACATACTAAATAGGCATAGCTAATTGAGGGCCCTTCAATCAACCACAACAAGAACGTAGTTGAACAAATAGAGATTAAACTGGGCAAACTATATTAACACAACAAGAAGTTCATCTTTCAACAGGGTCCATCAAAACCTTAGACTAAATAATTTAGCTACTCATAATTGTGCTCATAATAACAACAGCAAAATTCATCATGAATGATAAAAACAAAAGGAAGAAAGGTAGAACTCGATGCCGAATTATACTCCTTGCCTCTCTTTGCCTTGAACAAAACCTTAAAAACCTTGATATCCTTTCTTTTGGGAGAGCTGGACCTTTTATAGGTTAAGTGAAATTTCCCCCAAACTTCCAAGTTTACCCCTGAAATTACCGCGTGCTGGACAGACTAGCGCGGCCGCGCTAATTGCATAACACACTGTCGCTTCTTCCTGGACTAGCGTGGCCGCGCTCGTGACAGCGCTAAGTGCAATATACACTGTCCCGTTTCTTCTGGACTAGCATGGCCGCGCTAAGACCGCACTGTGGGCCGCGCTAATTGACGTTCACTGCCCAGCTTTGTTCGCTCTAGCGTGGTCGCGCTAAGGCCGTGCTTGGCCCACGCTAGAGTGGCTTAACTATTTTGATCTTTTTCTCTTCCTTCTTTCACACGCACTCAACTCCGAGGGGCTTTCCTTGATTTAATTAGCTCCAAACACTGTCATATGGCCTCATAAGCACGACTTGCTCCTGCAAAACACAAAATTCACAATTAGAGCTATTTTATCGTCATTTAACCTTCCTAGAATAGTGAAGCATAGTAAAGTTGGGGTATAAATAATCGCTAAACTACATGAATCTAGCCTTTTATCAGATTACAAGAAAATTTATTAACCGCTGACAGACTCAAAAGATGGGGGATGAATGTAGAAGTAAAATGCAGTCTTTGTCAAGCACAAGATGAATCTAGAGATGAATGAATATTATCTCTGCATGAATTGAAGAAGTAGCAATCATAGTCATGTTTCATTGAACGTCATGATATGGTTGTACCTCCACATTTAAACAAGTTGCCTGTCTAAGATCGAGCTCTATGTGGATCATATAAATATCATCTATCTGCATAACCAACTAATGTTGACTTGGATTCATTTGAATAGAATAAACAGATATCTATGGTCCCTCGCAAGTATATGAATATATGCTTAATACTATTCTAGTATCTTTGTGTTAGGGAAGAACGAAATCTTGCAAATAAGCTTACTGAGAAAGCTATAGCTGGTCGAGAATTGTTAGCAAGATACATTAATGCCCCAATTACACTAAGATATGATATTTCGACACCTTGAAACTCTTCATCATTTTCATGAGGTCGGAATGGATCTTTATTTATATAAAGTGATCTTACAACCATCAGCCTACTCAATGGATGTGCTTTATCCATATAGAATCGCTTTACGATCTTTTCGGTGTATATTAATTAATGGACAAAATTTCCATCTTTCATATACTCAACTTGTAGACCAAGACCAAATTTCGTCTTTCCAAGAACTTTCATTTTGAATTCTTTCTTCAAACAGTCTACTGCTTTTGGAAGCTCCCCAGGAGTTCCAATGATATTTAAATCATCAACCTACACAATGATTATAACAAATTCAGATCCAGACCTTTTTATAAAGACATAAGGATAAATTAGATCATTATTGTACCCTTCTTTCAACAGGTACTCACTCAGGTGATTATACCACATGCGCCCTGATTGTTTCGATCTGTATAAGGATTTCTAAAAATTTATTGAATAAGTTTCTCGAGAACTATAATGTGCTTCAAGCACATTAAATCCTTCTGGAATTTTCATAAAAATTCCTTTGTCTAATGAGCCGTACAAATAGGTTGTGACAACATCCATTAGACGCATATCAAGTTTTTCATGCATTGCCAGATTTATAAGATACCTGAACATGATAGTATCCACCACAATAAAATATGTCTCCCCTATAATCAATGCCAGGTCTTTGCGAAAATCCTTGTGCCACAAGTCATGCTTTATATGTAAAAAATTCATTTTATCGTATCATTTTCGCACAAAAAACATTTGTACCCTACTTGCTTTATACCTTCAGGTGTTTGAACTATAGGTCCGAAGTATTCACATTTTTGAAGTGAAATTAATGCTGCCTGGATAATGTCTTTTTATTTTGGCCAATCATTTATCTGTTTACATTCATCGACAAATTTTGGTTCAAGATACTTATCTTGTTGCAATATTTTACAGCAACACTATAAGAAAAAACGTTATCGATAACAATATTATTTCGGATCATCTTTTTCGTGTTGAGATATAACTTATTGAGATCTCTTCATTCTCATTATTTTCAAGTATGGACCTCCCTTGATGTCTTATCATTTGTTATGTATCGGGGCTCTTCTTGAGCCACTACCTCCGTATTATGATCACTTTCAACATTTTCTCCCTTTCTTCTTCGAGGATTTTTATCTTTAGAACTGATTGGTCTACCACGTTTCAAGCGTGTACTAGACTCATTTGCTTTAATTGATTGTCCTGCTGGGATATCAACTCGAATTGGAGTATTAGCAACTGGAATACGTGACTTAGTCACCCTTGGTAGGCCAGTGAATGCATCTGGCAGTTGAATTGAAATATTTTGCAAATGAATTATCTTTTGAACCTCTTATTCACATTGATTTGTTCGAGTATCTAACTGAGATAGTGATAATGCATTCCAACCTATCTCCTTTCTCAACTGCTTATTTTCTCCCCCTAATGTTGGGTATACCGATTCATCAAAATGATAATCAGAAAATCTTGTCGTAAATAAATCTCTAGTCATAGGGTCCATATATTTTATAATATAAGAAGATTCATACCCAACATATATCTCCAACCTTCTTTAGGGACCCATCTTTGTGCGTTGTGGTGGAGTAATTGGAACATATATCGCACAATCAAAGATTCTAAGATGGGCAAATTTCGCTCCTGACCAAAAGCCAATTGTAATGGGGATGCTTTATGATAATTTGTGGGCCTTATCCACACAAGTGTTGCTGCATGAAAAATAGCGTGACCCCATATTGAAATGGGAAGTTTTGTTCTCATAAGCATTGTTCTAGCAATTAATAGGAGGCTTTTGATTAATGATTCCGCTAGACTATTTTGAGTATTAACATAAGCGACCGGATGCCCAATTGTTATCCCAGTTGATATACAATAATCATTAAAGGCATGAGATGTAAACTCGCCATCACTATCAAGACGAATTTTCTTAATTGCATAATATGAAAATTGTGCTCTTAGCTTTATTATTTGAGCCAATAATCTCGCAAATGCCATATTGCAAGAAGATAATAAACACACATGTGACCATCTTGTAGAAGCATCTACCAAAATCATATTATATCTGAATGGTCCATATCGAGGGTGAATGAGACCACATATATCACCCTGCATACGTTCTATAAATGCAGGGGTTTACATCCTAACTTTAATCGTTGATGGTCGAATAATTAATTTTCCTTGAGAGCATGCAACACAATAAAATTCCTTAAATTGAAGAATTTTCTGGTTGTTCATTGAACGTCCATGTGAATTCTCAATTGTTTTACGCATCTTAGTAGAGCCAGGATGGCCCAACCGGTCATGACAAATAATAAAATTATCTTGATTAGTAAATTTCTTATTTACTGTGGCATGTGTTTCAATCCTGCTAATACTTGTGTAGTATAAGCCGGAGAAAAGAGCAGGTAACATTTCAAGTACATATTTCTTACCAGACTTTATTGTAGTAATATAAAGACATTCAATCTTTTCATCATTTGTAGTCTCAATATGGAAGCCACTTTGGCGAATATCTTTGAAACGTAATAAGTTTCTTTGAATTTTACTACAATATAGTGTTTTATCAATAGACAAATTTGTTTCTCCTAGTAGTAATAAATTTGCTCTTCTAGAACCTTCAATTAATCTTCTATTACCAGATATTGTATTAACATTGGCTTCTTTCGTTACCAAATAAGAGAAATATCTTTTATCTCTTAAAATAATGTGTATTGTAGCACTATCCAGAAGACATATACCATCTTTACTAATCTTGAGTCCAACTGAAGACTGAATTTTTTTTCATATTCTTCATATAAAAAAAGAGTAAAAAGTACATCATAAGAAATATGAAAGATTAATAGAAAAAGAACATTATACATTAAAAATGTAGAAACCAGCAACACATGATGCATAGGAAAATACACTAAAAAAAATAAACTAGTTGCAAACATAAAATGGAAAATAATAACTTCCATTATAGTTTCATTCCCAGTAAGACGATTAGTTCTTTAGCCAATATCCTCAAAGAAGTCTGCAGCTTCTAAATGAGTAATATTTGCAAGGCCTCCAAAATCATCATCTTTATATTCAAGATGTGCCTCCTTCGAAAAGAAAGAAAATAATGTGGAGGCACACTTGACAAAATAATCTGGCATACGACAAATATGTACCCAATGACCTTTCGTACCATATCAGTGGCATTAATTATACCTTTTGAAGGATTAATCTGTGAACCATTATTGTTCTCCTATTTATTTCCACCATGATGATGATAATTGTTTCGTCCCCTGCCATGTCCACGTCTACGGCCATGTCCGTGACCACGGTAATTATTTTATTTTCTTTCAAACTTATCATATGCTGCTACAACATTCACTTTTGGGAATGGAGATGAACCGATGGGACGAGCTTCATGATTTTTCATTATTAGAGTAGGCATGTGGTTAACTCAGAATATTTCTTAAAATCACGGTATTGATGTTGTAGCACTACATTTGAAGCGTGAAAGTAGAAAATATTTTTTTTCAATAAGTCCTCATCTGTGATAGTGTCTCCACATAATTTTAACAGAGAACTTACTTTGAAAATAGCAGAATTATACTCAGTTACGGTTTTAAAGTCTTGCAACCTTAAATGTATCTACTCATACCATTACCGTAAATTTTAGGTGGTCATGTCGATTCTTCAAATTAATCAATAATTCAAGTGGATCTTTTACGGTTAAATATTTAGTTTTTAACCCTTTATGTATATGATGACGCAGGAAAATTATGGGCTTCGCTTTACCCTGATTTGATGCTTCATTTCCTTGTATAATAGTATTTTCGAGACCTTTAGCGTCAAGGTGAATTTCAGCATCAAGGACCTATGATAAATAGCTCTTCCCGGTGATGTCAAGTGCCATAAATTCAAGTTTTGTTAAATTTGATGTGGTGAAAACTATCATAAAAGATAAATACGTTAAGAAATAATTATATTATTAAATAATTAATGAAACAAAACGACTAAAGGAAAAAGAAACGGAAATAGAACTATATCATGTAGACAACCTACTATTTCATTTCATTCTGGCCATCAAGTGAAAACAACGTACTGTTTTATTTCACTTTATAGTTGTGATACATATGCTTAGTAGAATTGATCGTGATTAACATTATTTGTATGTTCCAATACATTAAATATAAAGTAATTAAACTAACATAAAGTTATTATTTGTCACTTCATTTCTCACAGTTCTTCTAAACGCCTTAAAGATATGTTTTTATCCAGGAAATCCCTGAATATTATAAGTAGTGTCATTAGTGGGTAGCTAGTTCGATAAATTTGAGCTCGTCTAAAAATTGAGCACTGAACGAAATAGTTATTTTATTACTGCAACGTACTTAAATAATTTAAGATGCCCAAGAGAATAAGTAATCTACTGTAACGACTCGGCCAGTCGTTTCGAGAGTTATAGCCCCATTTTCCTAATTTTCTGCTCTTTTGTGCTTTATAGCTATTATATGTCTTACCGGGTTGGTTGGTTCAGGTCCAGAGTGATTTCAAGGTAAGGGTGGCTAACGGGCCGGGCCCGGGCCAAACGGGCCAAGTGGGCCGGGCCAAACGGGCCGCGGGCTTTGCGGGCCCGGGCTTTGCGGGCTTTGCGGGTGGAACCGGCCCCCACGGGCCTAAGCCCACATGGGCTCGGGCTTAGCGGGCCGGGCCCGCGGGCCAAACAGGCCTAAACGGGTCCGGCCTATTTTTTTTTAATTTTTTTTTAT
>MDKH01004179.1:0-19421 GCA_005239495.1 Nicotiana undulata
GACATGACATTCATACGCATATGCATTACGCTAAAAGTAATTTATGATTTACAAAGTTATTCAAGCTTACGGGTTGAGTCATGTACTCTATATTTCTTCCATGTCTCTCATGTATTTATTTATGTGCCTTACATACTCGGTACATTATCCGTACTGACGTCCCTTTTGCCTGGGGACGCTGCGTCTCATGCCCGCAGGTCCCGATAGACAGGTCGAGAGCCCTCCAAGTAGGCTATCAACTCAGCGGAAGATGTTGGTGCGCTCCATTTGATCCGGAGTTGCTTATGTGGTGAATAAGATTAGGACATGTACTGATTAGTATGGTGCGGCCCTGTCCCGACCTGTATGACGTTTATGTACTCTTAGAGGCTTGTAGACATATGGTGTGTGCGTGAAAGGTTGTACGACCTTGTCGGCTTATGTTTTGAGTTTATAAATGATCATGTTGGCCTATTAGGCCCGTATGTCACGTGTATATGATGATGTAATAAGAAAGATACGTTACGTTGGTACCCGGTTGAGTAAGGTACCGGGTGCCCGTCGCGGTCCATCAGTTTGGGTCGTGACATTTGGGTCCTCAGAACATAGTAAAAATTAGATGCACATACGATGACCCGTTTTTGGGTCATCACAAGATCTGTGCCATATAACTTGGCCTCGCCGGGTTCAAACCACCCGATAGGTGAACGACTGTCGCGCCCTCTTTTTCTATCGCACAGGTTAGGTACGGAGAGATCGGGTTGACATTCTAGACAACTCCTTAAAGGAAGAGGTTTAAGAAAGAGTCGCCACCTAACGATTTTTATGGTGCGTTAGGGAACCTAGAGTCGATAACTCATGAACTAGTTTGCGTTACCAGAGATTGGGTAAGGAATTGAAATTATCCCAAGGAGAAGGTATTAGGCACCCCTCAGGATCCACAACTATGGGTCCCAGCCAATAAGTTTTGTGAATTTGGACGGCGAGTAACTAACAAATAAGGTTCACATATGAAGGGGATTTAAAACAAGTTTGAAAATCTTTAAAGGTTTTTGAATAACACAAACATTTGAAAAGAATTGTCCTAGGTTTAAAGTAATACGGATCACTTCAATGCAATACCCGGTATGTCACACCTTGAGGAGGCGGCTACACGTGGTATTAGCGCACCGGTCATCATATCCGTATTCTACCCTTCCCACCCCGTAAGGTTATTTAAAGCGCATGTTGGTTACGAAAGCTTATTGCGTGCCATTACCCGTCCCATCCTATGAGTCCTGGAGGGTGATTAGGACCACTAATCCTACAATGTGAGTGCTAGGCTGGACATCCTAGGTTTAGGGATAAAATACTAGGCGACAAGCATAACAAGTAAGACTTCACATATGAAGGAACACATAGGGACAAGTAAAGGCTCATAGATACCTCCACAGGTAGAGATATAATTGGCACGTCTCAAACACACTTAAAGTCTCAATGATAGGAGTTTAAAACAGGAGTTTTGGGGTAAAACAGTAAAAATAGTAAATCAAAAGAATCTAATTTGAAAAAGAAAACTTAATGAGGGCAGAGGTTTTGATTGAGATTGAATGGTTCAAAATAACTGATATGCATATAAATCGCAATAAGAGATAACGATAAGAACTTAGAAGTGCAGTGTTTTAAAGCTTTCAAGAAAACATAGCAGAAAATCATTTGAGCCCATTTTGGGAGTAAAGTAGTGATAAGTGACTGGAGCAGCAACAAACTTAGGAGTAGACAGTGATTAAAGCTTTATTAAACATAAATGAAAGTTATTAAAGCATGGGTTTGAAATGATTTCTTAAAGATAAGTAAATAAATACAGTGGCTCAACACAAAGTAACAACTATTAGTGTTCAAAGAAATGTAGTAAAAGAGTAGTAAAATGGTATCAAACATAGTGACTTTGAAAGACATAAAATAAGGATTTGAAATGGCACGATTTGGAGCAGAATGAAGCATTTTGAAAACCCAGTAGTTTGAAAAATATGATAGGACAAGAATTGGTGAACATCAGTAAGAGGGAACGGATGCACATTTTTAAGATTGTTTAAGATATAGAGCTGGAGTTTTAATAAAGTAAATGAGCTTCAGTGAGATAAACGAAAGTAGGAACAACAGGGTTCAAAATGTTTAAAGGAAGTGATAAAACTAGAAGAACATAATCTCTTTGATGTTAATACGTATTAGGCCTAAGGTTTGCCTAGGCATCGCCTATATTGCCTAATTATATCAAAGGTGAACATGCATATTTAAGTCAGATTTTAAGGGATATACTTGCAGAAAAATGTTTCAAACAAATTATCCATATTTTATGGGGTTATTAGATTAAGCGGGCTAGTTCGATCTTCTAACAATTGCAACTCAAATGAGTGAATGATCTTAAGCGACAGGATATCTAATGCACATAGAAATTCCTAAAAAAACATGGTTTCGAAGATGAAAATGCAACAATGACTTTGTGACTGTTGATGTTGCTTGTTTATTAACTGATCAGGATCATGAATATAATAACATGCTAAAAGTGAAAGTCCTAAAATAATATTTCTAACATGTGAAATTCATGTCCTATGCATGTCATCTAATGCACAATAAGCGAATAAGGTCCTATAGGCATGTTTTCTACCCATTACCTAAGCTAGGCATGCATAATCCCCCATATTCACTATACAACCCCATCATTCGTTTACAAAGTATTACATACCATAATAAATGAATTACAATAATGAAAAGGAAAAAGAGAAGTTATTCTATATGGAGCCTTCAATCAGGCCCAATCTTCCAGGCTCACCCTCTCTCCGGTCTACAGCCTTACATCTACCTGGGTGTGGCAAAGCTCCCAAAGGCCTTAATGAGGGCCCTGGCCAATACCAGCACCCAGCAGATGTCCATGGTTAAACAAGTGCAGTGTAGAGTACTCTTACCTCAGTGTCTCAAGGTTCATAGGGAACTCATGGTCCCTAAGCGATGCACACACTGAGGGGGGTGGAACCTAAAGATCTAAAAATTTGTGAAGTGCTAAAAGAGGTTAAGCAAAGGGAATTTTGAAATCACTTATAGACTAATAGAAGAAATAATTCTGAAATATGGAGTAACAACACTAATCACAACTCAGTGGAGTTCCAAGCAAACAAACACAAACAGGAGAGGGGATTCAGGGGACAAGCAATAGGGCAAAGGATAATCAATTTTAGTTACAAGTTCATCACATATTAGGGATACCTTACTGAAATAGCAAACATTATACGACTACTAAAGGAATCACATAAGAGAGGCTAGACAGATGAAAAAGAAGACACACAAATATGCTAGACATGCAAAGAGAAAAGAGATAGTAACCACATAATCAAATGATCCCATAGGCCCTAATGAACCACAGAGAATAGAGCAGGAGTTTGTGTTAAGCTAGAAGAAGAAGAGAGATCATAAAAGGATTTAGGCATGCTAGTTGCAGGGTAAGCAATAAAACCACAAATAGAAGCACAAAAGAAACAGTAAGAACCTTAAACAAAATTGAAGCAGGTTGTTTAGAGTGCATTAATATTAACTAGGACATACCAGTGATGCAAGTAAAGAGCAGCAGAAGGGGGTATTGAATAGCACAGTATTAGCCTTGGCTTAGCAGCCGACTAATAGTAAACAACAAAGAGTAACAACATAGACGAGAGAGAGAGCCAAGAGAAGCAGAACACAAGAGAGTGATATATAGAGAATTGAGTAATGTTCGAATTTTCTTGTTTAATGCAAGAGTAAGAGTATATATAGTTGAAAACAGATGATCACATAAGGTAAGAACCACAAAATATGGTTAAAATAGCAGACATAATCAAATCTGTTGTGAGAAGGTACTTGGTTCCTTTGAATTATGGGATTCAAACTCCAAAATGGTAAAGAACTCAGAGCATATAAGGTAAATAGAAGACTGTACATAATTAAATAAAGGAAGGATCAAAGCATCATGATAATTAAGGAACTCGTATCAATTAGTAGGCCCTTAAGTAAAGAGATTCCTATTCAAACGGCAATATATATGACACATAATTAATAAAATCAGTACCAGACTATTAAGGAAAGAGTCAAGATCTGTATACATATAATAGACAATTAAGGATAGGTTCAACCAATTCCAATAAGGAAAGCGATTATGAGTCAGCTGGTAACATAGTCGACCCCAATTAAGGAAAGAAAATATTTTGAGAGTTGAAATCAGTAAGGAAATCAACACAGAAGATTGGTGATAGGTACAAATTACAGGAAATTAGGGATTCAAACAAGAAGAACGTTAATTAAAGGAAACTAAAAATAGATTGCACACCCATAATAGGCAAAAGGATCCACTCGGGAACCCTAACAAGTACAATAAGGCAAAGAGACCTATAAAATCAAGGATTCAAACTAGAGCTTGCTGAAAGATTAAAGAGATTTAACAGATCAAACATAATATGGTCAGGAGAAGCAAAGAACCAAAGCCCTAATGAACAGGATGGGGATAAAACCTCATGAACTCAGAGTATTCATAAGAACAAGCGCACAAATAAGTTAAGCGAACACGTTATCACAAGAAAGACTCAGACTCAACGAATAGAGCCGAAAAGTTTAGGAGTTTCAACATGAAATAAAGAGAAATGCTTAAACAAGGAAAAATTATAGAATACTGCTAAAATCAGAAAAGAGAAGCCATTTTGAAAAGAGGTCAAGAAACCCTAATTTAAAAAATGAAGAGTCGTTTAATAAAAGTCGAAAATCTATAAGGAAGATGACAAGGAAATCGGAATATACCCATATTTGATATAGATCTTTATAAGAAATTGAAGCGTTAGAGTTAGGCTTTCAGAGATACCGGAGAAGATGATAAAACCTGCTGTGAAACTTGGGAATGGTGGTAGCCGGAGCATCCTGAGTCGAACCTCACCGGAGAAGGCCGGAAAACACTCAGGCAGGAGCTTCCATGGCCGCTTTTGCATGGAGGAAGCTTCACAAGGACTTATAGACGAAGTGCCAGGAGAGCCGGCTTCATGGTGGCCGGTGGTTGAGGGGATGAGCCTGGGAGTGGCCGGAGATGAAGGCCATCAGAGGAGATGATTAGCCAGAAGGCTCTAGAGAGAACTGGGAGCGGAGGGGTCAAGAAGAGAGAGAGAGTGAGATGGGAAAAATGAGAGACGGGGAGGGGTTTGGGTAGATTAATTATGGTAATCAATAATCTGGGCCGTTGATCTCGTTTGATCAACGGCTCAGATCGAATGGGGACTGGTCCGGGTGTAATGGGGTTTGGGTTTGGTATTTAATTGGGTTTTAGGTTTTTTAATTGGGTTAGCCAAATGTGGCTAAATGTTATAGGAAGAGGCTAGTTGTGAAATACCCAATTTAATAGGATACTTAATTAATTAAAATATCTAATGATTGTATAAAATTAAATTAAGTTAAAAATAAGTATAATTACAGTAATAAGACAATATTTAAATATAAAAGACATGAGTTCGGTTTTTTTAAAGGTATAAAATGACTAATCAGGCCATAATTGCAAAATGATCGTAATTAAAACTAAATAGGACAATTTATGCAATAATCAAATTTTAATAAATAAAAAGTGATTATAAATGACATACAGAACTAGAAAGTATTTTGAAATTAATTTTAGGGTACAATTTATAAATTATAAAAATATACAATATTGAATAAATAGGAAACTTTAGATAAAATATGGAAAAATTAGGAAAAATACTCAATATTGCGGAGAGTGATTTTGAAAGCTTATATCCAAATTTGAAAATAATTTGATGAAAAATTGGGTATCAACAGCTGCCCCTCTTTACCCGGGAAGGATGAATAAGTTGTCGGGTAAAGATATGATGGCCAATTTTGACCGAGATAAAACTGTGGGATAGGATTTGGCCGCACCCTGGTTTCTGAGTTGCCTACATATCCCTGGTTTTACAGGAATCAGGCCGTATGTAGTTCCGAAATTATCGGCAGAATATACCGGTGATGTTTCACAAGAACGGACACAAGGTGCATGGTAAGGTAAAAGTAGGAAGGTCTTACGGGGTTGTGTCGAAGAACTGGGGCGGTCCGCTCCTGCCTGGTCGGCTGTTCCGGCCGGGTTACCTACAAATAAAGAACGAACGTATATTGTGCGTAATTTAAACATGATGCAAGTTCCCGTTAGACTATGAATGATGTCTTTGGACCGTTAAGATGATGTCCTTAGACCATGATGTCCTGGTCCATGAATCGCTTGGAGTGGGATTCGCAGGCTATGAAATGATGTTCTCGGGCCATGAAGATGGTGCCTCTGAACGATGACGCCTTTGAATAATGATATGCATGTTGAATAAAATAGATCCTTAGGCCATGAAATGATTTTCTCGGTCTAATAAGATGGTGCCTCTGAACGATGACGCCTTTGAATAATGATATGCATGTTGAATAAAATAGATCCTTAGGCCATGAAATGATTTTCTCGGTCCATTAAGATGGTGCCTCTGAACGATGACGCCTTTGGACAAATTTGCGATATTTCAGCCCATGAAGAATGCAATAGTATGATGTTGGCAAACAGAGCTTAGTCTTGCGATTTGCGAAAAGAAAGAGGGGCAGAGCTTAGCCCGAAAGAAAGTGTAAATAAATGACGTAACGAAAGGAGACTGCTTTGAAAAGGTAGAAATGAGCTTTGCGTAATGAAGTAAAATGCGGAGAGAGGTAGCGTGGAACCTCAGAAGGCAGAATGATAGCCTTATGCAATGCAGGAAATAAATGCTTGGGAGGTAGCGCTTAACCTCGGAAGGCAGAAGTTAGCCTTATGCAATGTGAATGCAGATGCAGGTAGAGCTTAACCTCGGAAGGCAAAAGTTAGCCTTATGAAATGTGAATGCAGATGGAGGTAGAGCTTAACCTCGGAAGGCTTGAAGTTAGCCTTATGCAATGTGAGAAAAATGCATAGAGACAATGCTTAGTCTCGGAAGGCAGAAAGTTAGCCTTATGCAATGTGAATGTAGATGGACGAAGAGCTTAACCTCATGCAAGATGGAGACAAAGCTTAGTCTCGAGAGGCAGAAAGGTAGCCTCATGCAATGCCGAAAATAAAGTGATAGTAAGAGTTCTTAGCTGATGATAAAGTGAGATGATACGACTGTTGTGAATGAAGTATCATTTGCAATGATGGTAGTAGTAAGCATTGGCATGTGCAATGAGTTTGATATTGTATCATTGAGAAACATGAGTCTTGTTGGGGTAATGGGATGTCTTGGGCTTTCGCCGTATTTGTGCCTGCATCCAAAGAAAAATCGTGAGTTCTGTAGAGGGAAGGGTTAGTTCGTATCCCTGCTGGCTCGGATCAGCCTATCTGCTTTATGATGATGACTTCGTTCGTACCACAGGGGTAGCGTTGCTAAAACAAACTATTTTTCGAGAAATAGATATGCATGGTTTTATAAAATATGATATAACATATAGAAAAGAATAATTTCCTTTGGATGAACCGACGATCATGACGTGGTTCAAGACATTGCAACCTCTCTTGTTGCGGAGACTTGAGGGTTCTCCTCAACATTTGCCCCATTTTGATGGGTGAAGGCTTCTAGCTGCTACTGGTGCGGAGCTTGGCTAAACTTGCTTCGGAATTTTAAGGTCCCTCTTAAAAATTCTGCCTCAGTTTCCATTCGTGGGGGAAATGAAAATTTTATTAAAATGTGACCAAGTTCATAGGGCTGCCTACGTATCCCCTCTCAAACGGGAATCAGGTCAGGCGTAGTTCAATTTACAACATTGATAGAATCATAATGATTACACATAATAGCGCTTGACTGCGTCTGAATTGATTGGTTTAGGCCAAATTTCTCCATCCATTTCTGCCAGTATGAGTGCTCCTCCTGTTAGCACTCGGTGAACCATGTACGGACCTTGCCAATTGGTAGAGAATTTCCCTTTTGCTTCGCCTTGATGAGGAAAGATTTTCTTTAACACCAGCTGCCCCGATGTGAATCGTCTTGGTCTAACTTTCTTGTTGAAGGCTCGGGTCATTCTGTTCTGATATAGCTGACCATGACAAACCGTGTTCATTCTCTTACCGTCTATGAGGGCCAATTGCTCATCGCGACGTCTTACCCATTATGCGTCGCTGAGCTTAGCTTTTTGTATAATTTTCAGAGATGGAATTTCAACTTCAGCAGGAATGACGGCTTCTGTATCGTATACCAACATGTAAGGAGTTGCCCCGGTTGATGTGCAAACCGTGGTGCGATATCCCTGTAGGGCGAATGATAACTTCTTGTTGGCAGCCTCACGGCTTCGTTCATTTGAGATCTGTATGCTGTAGAATTCTTGTGCTTGATTTTAAAAGTCTCACACATTACTTTCATCAAATCACTGTTGAGATTGGAACCATTGCCGGTGATGATTGACTCTGGAATGCCAAACCGACAAACAATGCGGTCGCGGACAAAGTCGGCAACGACCTTCTTAGTAACTACTTTGTAAGATGCTACTTCGACCCATTTGGTGAAATAATCAATGGCAACCAGAATGAACCTGTGTCTGTTGGAGGCGGCAGGCTCGATTGGTCCAATAACATCCATGCCCCAAGCGGCGAACGGCCAGGTTGAGCTTGTTGCATTAAGCTCGCTGAGAGGTACCTTTATCATATCCCCATGTATTTGACATCGATGGCATTTGCGGACATACTGGATGCAATCTGCTTCCATGTTCATCCAGAAATAACCGGCCCGAAGTATCTTTTTTGCTAGAACAAACCCGTTCATATGAGGACCGCATGTACCAGCATGTATTTCCTCCAACAACTTCATTGCTTCCTCTGCTTCGACACATCTTAGCAAACCCAGATCGGGAGTCCTCCTGCATAGGATTCCTCCGCTGTGAAAGAAGTTGTTTGATAATCTTCGTAGAGTGTGCGTTTGAGTGGCGTTTGAGTGGCGTTTGCAAGCTCTGGGTACTCTCTCTCTGCCAAGTACTCCTTAATATCATGAAACCAAGGCTTTCCATCTGCTTCTTCTTCAACGTGGGCACAGTAAGCCGGCTGAGTGTGAATCCCCACCAGGATAGGATCAATGAAGTTCTTGTCTGGATGCTGGATCATAGATGACAATGTGGCCAGTGCGTCGGTGAACTCATTCTGGATTCTGGGAACGTGTCGGAATTCAATCTTAGTGAACCTCCTTCTCAATTTTTGCACACTATGTAGGTATGGTAGTATCTTGGAATTCTTGGTCGCCCATTCCCCTTGGACTTGGTGTATCAATAAATCGGAATCACCGATCACTAATAATTCCTGAACATTCATGTCAATGGCCAAGTTGAGCCCAAGGATGCAGGCCTTATATTCGACCATATTGTTGGTGCAGGGGAACCTGAGTTTTGCGGATACTGGATAATGCTGACCAGTTTCTGAAATTAAGACTGCTTCAATACACACGCCTTTGATGTTTGCGGCCCCATCAAAGAACATCCTCCAACCGTTGTAGGATTCTGCAATGTCCTCTCCTACGAATGACACTTCTTCATCGGGGAAATACGTTTTCAATGGTTCGTATTCTCCGTCCACAGTATTTTCAGCAAGATGATCGGCTAATGCTTGTCCCTTGACCGCCTTTTGAGTTACGTAAATGATGTCGAACTCACTTAACAGGATCTTCCATTTAGCTAGCTTGCCAGTGGGCATGGGCTTCTGAAAGATGTACTTGAGAGGATCCATCCTCGATATGAGGTACGTTGTGTAGGCACAGAAATAATGCCTCAGCTTCTGTGCGACCCAAGTCAAAGCACAATAGGTGCGCTCTAATAGAGAATATCGGGCCTCATACGGAGTAAACTTCTTGTTGAGGTAGTAAATTGGTTGCTCTTTCCTCCCTATTTTTTCATGTTGCCCGATAACGCAACCGAAAGCTCCATCTAACACATCAAGGTAGAGTAATAGATGTCTACCCGACTCAGGCGGTACCAAGACTGGTGGTGTTGAGAGATACTCTTTGATTCTGTCGAAGGCCTTTTGACAATCCTCAGTGCATTTGGTGGCAGCATCTTTTCTTAGCATTTTGAAAATCGGTTCACAAATGACAGTGGACTGGGCTATGAACCGGCTGATATAATTGAGCCTTCCCAGGAAGCTCATAAAATCCTTTTTGTTCCTTGGTGGCGGAAATTCTTGGATGGCTTTGAACTTTGATGGATCTAGCTCTATTCCTCGACGACTGACAATGAACTCTAGCAGCTTGCCAGCAGGAACCCCGAACGCACACTTCGCGGGGTTAAGCTTCAGATTGTATTTCCTTAACTTGTTAAAGAACTTTCTCAAATCTTCCATGTGATCAGCAACTTTCTTTGATTTGATGATGACGTCGTCCACATATACCTCGATGTCCTTGTGAATCATATCATGAAATATAGTAGTCATGGCTCTCATGTAAGTGGCCCCTGCATTTTTCAGACCGAATGGCATCATTTTGTAGCAATACACTCCCCATGGCGTAATGAACGCCGTTTTCTCAGCATCTTCCTCGTCCATCCAAATTTGATGATAACCAGCAAAACAATCTACAAAGGACTGCAGCTCGTGCTTGGCACAGTTGTCAATTAAGATGTGTATGTTTGGCAAGGGGAAGTCATCTTTCGGACTGGCTTGGTTAAGATCCCGGTAGTCGACGCAAACTCTGACCTTCCCATCTTTCTTTGGTACATGCACAATGTTAGCTAACCATGTACGATATTCGACCACCCGGAGAACCCCAACGTTGATCTGCTTAGTGACCTCTTCTTTGATTTTCAAGCTTATGTCTGGTTTGAATTTCCCGAGCTTTTGCTTCACTTGTGGGCATGTAGGATTGGTTGGCAGTTTGTGGGCTATAATGGATGTACTAAGGCCAGTCATGTCATCATATGACCAGGCAAATATTTCCTCATACTCTTTTAGAAATTCCGTATATTCCTCCTTTTCTGACGGCAATAGATGAATATTGATGCGTGTCTCTTTGATGTTCTCTGTGTTTCCCAGATTGACGACCTCAGTCTAGTCCAAGTTAGACTTAGGTCTATTCTCAAAGTTCTCGACTTCTTTAATAATATCCTTAGGTATATCATCCTCGTCTGAATCGAAATCCGTTTGTTGCGTTGCCTTGTTGCATGTCACAGTCGTCGGTTCATCAAGGTAAGTAATAATAATGCTGTGTAAAATAAAGTAATGAGGAGGAAAACAGTAACAAGTGTAAGATTTATAAAGAAATTGGAATTGCTTTGATAAATTTAATAATTGTTTGAACATAAGAGCTCTTTCTTGCAGAAATTAAAAAAATGCGAAAAGGAAGGAAATGCTTTAAATAAATAAACTGTAAATAATGTTTGTTTTGTTAGCCTTGCTACCCCGAGGCTCGACGGGCTTTAGTTGTCCTGATTGACAAATTGTTGAGATGTGATCCCTTGCTCACGACTTGTATGGAAGGGCCTTCCTCCCCCTCCTCTTTAAAGATGACACAGCAGTCCATATCCTCATCATCCAGAAAGAGATCCCTCATTGCCGCTAGCGCTTGTTCTTTGTCTGTACCATATATGACGTCGGCTGGCTGGAAAGTCTGCTCTATGCGGGGTATATGTTGCTCCAAGGGGTAGTAGGGTCCGCGCCATGGTGGCGACCAGTCCCTGAACTCCTTCCAAATGTATTCGTACCCTAGACCAAAAGTAGTACTATGCTTCTTGAGTGTTATTGGATTTGTTATTCCTTGAAGATTCTTACCGAGCCCTCTACTCAGCTCGTACCCTTGCCAGTTCAGTATGCTTTCGGTCTTACTGCCCCACCACTTGTCTTTGTCAATAGCGTTAACACGATCTATGTTATGATTGATTTCTCCACCCAACTTCCTCTTTCCATCGATGACCGAGAAGGTCTGGCGACCATTGATATGGTTTCTACCGTCGCCATGAATGATTACCTCTTGGTGATTCCATTCAAACTTCACAGCTTGGGGTAGGGTTTATGCCACGGCCCCAGCAGTGTGGATCCAAGGTCTTCCTAATAGTAAGTTGTAAGATTCAGGCACATCTATTACTTGGAAATCTACATCGAACCAAGTTGGTTCCATCTGCAAGCACAAGGTGATTTCTCCCATGGTGGACCTTTGCAAACCGTCGAAGGCTTTTACGTTGATCTCCCCTTCCTTTATATCATGTAAACTCTTGCCCAATTTCTTGAGTGTGACCAGCGGATAGATGTTGAGTCTAGAACCCCCATCAATTAGGATCCTTGTGATGAAATGATCCTCACATTGTACCATGATATGTAGTGCTCTGTTATGCCTTAACCCCTCGGGCGGTAGCTCATCTTCATGGAAAGTGATCTTATCGCTCTCCAGTACCTGGCCCACCATGTTTGCCATCTCCCCGCTGGTGATATTGTCCGGTACGTATGCTTCACTCAACACCTTTAACAAATCATTCCTGTGAGTTCCAGAGTTTTGCAACAGGGAGAGGATTGATATTTGAGCTGGCGTTTTGTTCAACTGGTCGAGGACCGAGTATTCCTTAGCTTGTATCTTTCTCCACTGATTATCAGAACCTATTTCAATGCTGGGGGGACGATTGTTGGCCTGCTTGCTAGACTCGGCCAAATGCTCAGGGGTATAAACTCTGCCAGTTCTTGTCATACCCTGTGCATCGATGGATTCTTCAGACTTGCCTTTACTTTTCCTCCTTGCTTCAGCGGTATAGTCCCACAGAATGGAGTCTGAATAAAAGGGTGTCGTTGTTGACATTGTCACTGGAATATGTGAGGTCATTCTTGCCGGAGTGTATGTTATAGATGGCGGGATTGCAACTTCGAGCGGTCGCACAAACTCGACTTTGATCAGCCCTGGGGCTTTTCCCTCGGCGGGTGGCCTTGATTCAAATTCAAGTGGAATGGACATGTTCACCTCAGCTTCCTCAGATGGCTGCATTTGGACTATGATCGGATTAAGAGTAATGGCAGGCTTCTTTGGATCGCTCTCTGCAATCAGCCCAATCGATCCCTCGGGATCCCAGTCATCATCAACCTCAATCATGTGGACACCACCCTTATGGTCATGCAGCGGATTATTGCGAACATTTGGAGCAGGGTCCTTGGATACAATGATCTTGTTATCTATGAGGGTCTGTATCTTGTCCTTCAAGGAACGGCATTCCTCGATGGTGTGTCTCTTCATGCCATAGTGGTAAGCACAGGTTTTGTTTGGGTTGACCCACTGAGATTAGTTCTCAGGGATGACAACGGGAATGGGTGTGACGTAATCTGCGGCTTTAAGCTTTTCATATAATTGGTCAATGGGTTCAGCTATGGCAGTATACTGTTCTGGTGGGCGACGGTCGAAATTTGGGCGAGGTCTTGGGAAGTTTTGGCGATTAGGTGGTGATTGGTAGTGAGAGGGTTGGGAATTGTAGGCATTATAAAGGAAACTGGTTGGGAATATATAGGCGAGGTAGGCTGATATGTGGGTGGTGGATCTTGATAGGTGGGTGAGGCTGTCTGGTATTGAGGTGAAGGTGCTTGGTAACTTGGAGCTGGTTGGTACGTGAAGGAAGGTGCAGGGTGTACTTGATATTTGGGAGGGGACTTATCTTGTTGTGCCACCATCACGGCTCCTACATCCCTTTTCTTGGACACACCACCGAATTGCAGAGCTTTGTCGGTAGCCTGTAAGGCTTTAAAATTAGTAACCATACCATTTTTGATGCCTTCCTCAATTCGTTCTCCCAACTTGATGATATCAGAAAACTTGTGTCCTTCGACCATCATCAACCGTTCACAGTACTGAGGATCCTGAGCGGGCACAAAGAACTTCTTCATCTGCTCTTTTTCCAAGGCTGGCCTAACCTTAGCAGCCTCTGACCTCCAACGCGTAGCATACTCGCGAAAAGTCTCAGTTGGCTTCTTGTTCAAGTTCTAGATGTAGAACACATCCGGTGCATTCTCCGTATTGAATCTTAATCTATCCATTAAATCCGTAGCCATATTCACCCAATTGATCCATTTCTATGGATCCTGATTGATGCACCAGGATAGTGCATCACCTTTCAAACTCCTCATGAAGAGTTTCATGCGGATCCTTTAATCTTTTCCCACGCCGACCAACTTGTCGCAGTAAGTCCTCAGATGGACTCTTGGGTCACTAGTACCATTGAACATCTTGAACTTAGGAGGTTTGTACCCCTCAGGCAGTTCAACATCGGGCTGTATGAAAAGGTCCTCATAATTCAATCCCTCAACCCCTTTAACTCCTTCGACGCCCTGAACTCGGTTGGTCAATTTCTTGAGTTCCTCGGCCAGATTCCTGATAAGCTTGTCCTTTTCGTCAGATTCATATGTATGTGGTGTGGAATGAGCTACAGTTTCCACGTAAATGGGGTTGTCATAAGCCAGGAAATGGTCTCTTGTCTAATCTTGTGGAGGTCGAGTGTTGTAGTTGCGTGGTGCTGGTGGAGCGGGATCTTTGGGGTGATTGGGTTTTTTTGGAACACTTTGGGGTAAAGTGGGGTTCAGAGTATTTGGGAAATGAACATCTGGAACGTTGAGGGAGAATGATAAGTGGGCCAAATTCTTGACTTGGTCGAGTTCCTCTTAGAATTTCAGCAGCTTCTTCCCTAGTGGAGACATATCCTCGTGCAGAACCTGAATACCCTGACCATCGATGATCTCAACCTTCTCATCCCTGTTGTCTTTTTTGGTACCGCTTGCATCTGCCATTTTAGTTTTACCCTTGCTTTTTCCTTTGGGAGTACTGGGAGGAGGAGTAGGAGGAGGGCCCCTTGATCTGGTGCAATAAGTTGTTGATGCCAAAGTGCACGAACTAACCTTTGGGGAAGGGGAATAACTAACAAAAGGTAGTGAAGTTAGTGCAGATATAAAGAATATTGCGATAATTTAAACACGTAATGCGAAAATGTAAAATGCATCCTAAGTTTGGGAACCTCTTTATGCCCGAGGTAGGCCTAACGACAAATTAATTTGGAGAACTCAAACGCTAAATGCCTCATTTCATTGATGACGAACAAATAGACAAATCCAACCTGACTCTAAGAATGTGAAAGTATAAAATGTCACTAATGGCCAGTGGCCTTGTTACATCAAAAGCAAATTAAAGACAAATCCTATTTATTTAGTCCCAGAAGGACCTTCCCCAGACTCGACACCTCTACTTGCTTGGATCAACATCCCCATCTCGCGGAGTCCCAACAAGAAATAGGTCTTGGCTAGAATTCCTACTTCAGCTCCCTCGGTCTTTTGACAAGTTTCGATCCTCCTAAGGAACTTCTCCTACAAGTCAACGATGCCTCGTTCCAAGTGTGCTAGCCTTTGAGTGGAAGTGATGGCCATGTCCTTCCATTCCTCAATCAGTTTTTTGTTAGCTATGTGGATTTTGTGATGATCTTCTTCACAGTCACGGAGCCTTTTGCGCAGCTGGTTGAACCTAGTTGTTGCCTCGACTTTCTCGTCTATGACCCTATGTCCTTGAGTGAAACCTGGATCAATATTTCCTCCCCAGTTATCTTCCAACCATCCCAGATAGTAAGGAGAGAAACCAGCGTGATATCTATCAGGTTCGATAGTATCCTTCTCCAACCGGATCCTGCTGTGCCACAATTGCTGAGCTTGACACTTGTGAGGGTTGTCGTCATCTTGGAAGTCCGCCCTGAGATGACTCATTTTCTCTACCATTGGAGCGACTTGTTTCCTCCCTTCCTGTCTCATGACGCGAATCGGGACGTAAGGGTATGTCCCTCTAAGATCAATCAACATCAGGAACGTGGTGTCTCTAGTTCGAATGATGAATTCCTTGGTCGGGAACAACTCGAACATCCATTGGATTCGATTCTCGGTCAGACCTCCCAAACACTCAACCCATCCCTTGGTATTTTCTGGCTGTGCAAACATGTCGGGGATGTAGTTCATATGCTTTGGGTGGTGGAAAGCGATATGATCATCCCAAACTCTCCTATGTATGTCTTGACGGTAGTCACCCCTTTGCAGATGCTCGATGAGCCAGAGCTGGAGTAGCAGGTTGCAACCTTCAAAATGTTTCGCTCCTCGTTGACAGTTCTCCAAAGCTCGGTATATGTCGGCAATGATGATGGGTACAATGCTGAAATCCTGTCCATCAAAGTCTTGGTAACCATGGCCAATCTGGTGTGGATTCTCCCCTTCTTTGTCGGGAAGACCATCAATCCCAAAAAGCAGAATATGAAGACGAATACACGGCGGGGAATATGTCCTAGAGAGGTGAGGGAGAATTCTTCCTGATATGTGCGGTAAGACTAACTACGGCCATACCTCTCGTACAAATAGTCAAAAGGGGTGTACGAGTCTTCTAAGCAGACTAAATCCGAATTTTTCTTGAGTCCCATCATCTTGAGAAAACCCCGGCCTCTTCGGTTTTCAGGCATCAATAACCCTTGAGACTCCCAAGGAAAACCAGCTAAACCCCCTATCTCTTATAGCAGCGGTGTCATCTCATTGTTCCCAAACCGAAAAACCGATCGATCACAATCCCAGAATAAGGTGGCAGCCTCTATCCTCATGTTATTTGGCTGAATGTCCAAAAGAGAAGGCAAGTTGCCCAGGTGTTTTCTGACTGTTGTTTTGTCGCTTGAATGCATGTCTTCCAACCAATTCAGAAGTTTTGGGTGGATGTTGGTGACCATGTCGAATCTGGGGACCTCGTGCCTCATCTCTGCAAAGTAAACATGTTAGGCCCTTACCCCCACCGGAGTCGACTATTTAACATCAATAATTAGCATGAGCATTTAAGTTCTTCAAATAAATGCACAGAACGTGAAGGCGTCCTTTTGGGTTCCAGGGAAACCCAATGGACTTTGAACAAGGCTATCTTAAGGCCATTGTGCGGACAACACGTTAGCCTGGCTAGGTTTGACCATGATGCATGCAATATACAATAGAGTAAGGTTTCTATTGGGGTTTTAGACTAGTACCCTTGAGCGGACAACTCAAGGGGGAAGGCACGGAACTGTCGACTGCACCATTGATCGACTAGTTTTATCGCAAATACGCCTTTCCGAATTTAGGGGTGATAATATTGGAATAGCGCAACCACTCATTGTAAGCGTTGCTATAGGTTTTGTTTGGCACGAGTGGAATATGAATGCGGAGCATGATATGCAATCATAAGCATTAAAACAGATAGGTATGTATTTTCACGTTGAGGAAAACGGTAAAGAAAGGAAATACAACAGTTATAATGGAAAGCGGCTACAAAGAAAACATGAAGATATGTCAGTTACGTTCAGGTGAAATAAATATCTGTAAAAATAAAGAATGAACGGTATATACTGGGGAATAGAAAAAGGCATAAGCATTTAGATGAAAATTAAAGGTCCAAACACACAAAGCAAATTGTAATGGTATAAGCCTAGGGAAGGCATCCCCAGAAGAGTCGCCATACTGTCGCGCCCCCTTTTTCTATCGCACGGGTTAGGTACTGAGAGATCGGGTTGATGACATTCTGGACATCTCCTTAAAGGAAGAGGTTTAAGGAAGAGTCGCCACCTAACAATTTTTATGGTTCGTTATGGCACCTAGAGTTGATAACTCATGAACTAGTTTGTGTTACCAGAGATTGGGTAAGGGCTTGAAATTATCCCAAGGGGAAGTTATTAGGCACCCCTCAGGATCCACAACTGTGGGTCCCAGCCAATAAGTTTTGTGAATTTGGACGGCGAGCAAGTAACAAATAAGGTTCACATATGAGGGGATTTAAAACAAGTTTGAAAATCTTTAAAGGTTTTTGAATAACACAAACATTTGAAAAGAATTGTCCTAGGTTTAAAGTAATACGGATCACTTCAATGCAATACCTGGTATGTCACACCTCGAGGAGGCGGCTACACGTGGTATTAGCGCACCGGTCATCATATATGTATTCTACCCTTCCCACCCCGTAAGGTTATTTAAAGCGCATGTTGGTTACAAAAGCTTATTGCGTGCCATTACACGTCCCATCCTATGAGTCCTGGAGGGTGATTAGGACCACTAATCCTTCAATGTGAGTGCTAGGCTAGACATACTAGGTTTAAAGGATAAAATACTAGGCGACAAGCATAACAAGTAAGACTTCACATATGAAGGAACACATAGGGACAAATAAAGGCTCATAGATACCTCCATAGATAGACATATAATTGGCACATCTCAAACACACTTAAAGTCTCACTGATAGGAGTTCAAAACAGGAATGTTGGGGTAAAACAGTAAAAATAGTAAATCAAAAGAATCTAATTTGAAAAAGAAAACTTAATGAGGGCAGAGGTTTTGATTGAGATTGAATGGTTCAAAATAACTGATATGCAGAAATATCACAATAAGAGATAATGGTAAGAACTTAGAAATGCAGTGTTTTAAAGCTATCAAGAAAATATAGCAGAAAATCATTTGAGCCCATTTTGGGAGTAAAGTAGTGATAAGTGACTGGAGCAGCAGCAAACTTAGGAGTAGACAGTGATTAAAGCTTTATTAAACATAAATGAAAGTTATTAAAGCATGGGTTTGAAATGATTTCTTAAAGATAGCAGCTCACCGTGAAGTCTAATTACACAAATCAGTATCTAGTACCGGCCTGATAATCAGATGTACCAGCCTCCGGACCTGTACTATCAAGTACAGAAGAAGAAGAAGTGCAACATGAGTACATAAATAAATATGTACCCAGTGAGTATCCCGTCTAAACTCGAAGGGGTAGTGACGAGAGGTCAACTAGATACTCACTAAGGTCCAGCAATATAATATAAAAAGAGATGTGTCTAAAACAGTAGGCATGTGGAGCAGAAATCAACAAGTACATAAGAAAATAATGTAATTCAAGTAACAACTGAAAATGACCTGCAAGTGCCAAACCTCCATTTACACAATACCTGCCAATCCCACTATGTGCGACTCAAACTCAAGTGATAATACAATACCAGAGCAAGACAACCGGCCAGAGTCATAAGGGTGGTCATAAGGGTGGTCATAAGGCATGAGGTCTAAGCTACCCACGATCGCGAATCATACCTGCGACTCATGTGGTGACTCGATAATTATAAATTCCCCATGATCGCGAATCTTACATGCGACTCGTGTGCTGACTCAATAATGATAAGCTACCCACGATCACGAATCATACATGCGACTCGTGTGCTGACTCGATAATGATAAGCTCCCCACGATCGCGAATCTTACCTGCGACTCGTGTGCTGACTAAATAATGATATGCTACCCATGATCGCAAATCTTACCTGCGACTCGTGTGCTGACTCGATAATGATAAGCTCCCCCTTATCGCGAATCTTACCTGCGACTCGTGTGCAGACTCGATAATGATAAGTTACCCATGATCGCGAATCTTAACTGCGACTCGTGTGCTGACTCGATAATGATAAATGCATAGTTATATATA
>ML267631.1:0-12213 GCA_005239495.1 Nicotiana undulata
GAGTTTATCATAGTATATAAAGACTGAGCTGGATTGACAGCATTACGGTGTTTACTTATATTCAGGTTGGTTTTATTGTAAAATGTTATTGGTTAAAGCTTACGAGCTATATGATATTCTGTTTGAAATTGGGGAAATAATAGTATTGCGAGAGGCTTGGCCTGAATCGTGAAAGTTGAAATAAATAAATAAATAAATATATATGACTGTGATAAGGNCTGCTAAGGGTGGACATGAGAAATAAATATATATGACTGTGATAAGGGTGGACAGGAGAAATAAATATATATGACTGTGATAAGGGTGGACAGGAGAAATAAATATATATGACTGTGATAAGGGTAGACAAGAGAAATAAATATATATGACTGTGATAAGGGTGGACAAGAGATATAAATATATATGACTATGATAAGGGTTGACAGGGGAAATAAATATATATATGACTGCGATAAGAGTGGACAGGGAAAATATAAATATATGACAGTGATAAGGAGGATATTTACATTTATATTTTACTGAATTGTTTTTCAAGAAAAAGAGAATCAAAGTTTTAAAAGCTAAATGATTATTTTTACTGTTTTATTTTTAGGAAGACAAAGATTTGAAACTTTCTATTTTATAGTACTATTTTCATATTTTGGTGCTACTTTTATTCAAAGATAAAGCTTGAAGAACTTGGAAATTTTGAGGATTTGGTTATAGTTGAGGCCTGAAAGAGGCGGTTGTGTTATTTTATTATTGATGCAGTATTTGAATTGATGTGTTTAGATTTTCTTCTTGTTTTATAATTATTGTCTCAGATATATTTTCTTGTTCGTGCATAATTATTTTATTGTGTTATCGTACATATATTAATATCACAGGTTTATCGTTAAAGCCCCGCCTTAGCCTCGTCACTACTTCGCCGAGGTTAGGCTCGGCACTTACTCAGTACATGGGGTCGGTTGTACTGATACTACACTCTGTGCTCTTTTGCACAGATCCAGGTTCTAATCAGCAGTAGAGGATTCCATGATGACCACCCGATTCATTTGGAGACACGAGGTACATCTGCCGGCGTTCGCAGATTCTGAGAGTCTTCTCCTATTTTACATATACTGTTTTATATTATTCAGAACAGTTATACTATTTATTTCAGCCATTATTTGTAGTATTCCTTAGAAGTTCGTGGATTGTGACACTAGACCCTGGGGTAGTCTTAGAGTAGTTTACATAATTAGTTCGTGATTCGTTTTATTTAAACGACTATTGTTATCATCTTATTTTATTTTGTTGAGAATTGTTTTAATTAGGCTCAATTGAAATTTATTTATTTATGCTCAAGTAATTAATCAAGGAAATTAGCTAAACGACTTCTAACATTGGCTTGCCTAGCAAGTGTGGTGTTAGGCGCCATCACGATCCCTGAGGTTGGGAATTTAGGTCGTGACAAGTTGGTATCAGAGCACTAGGTTGCTTAGGTCTCACAATTTACGAACAAACTTGGTAGAGTCTGAAGGATCGGTACGGAGACGTCTGTACTTATCTCTCAGAGGCTATGAAGTTAGGAACAATTTCACTTTTATTCTACTCCATCGTGCGAATTTATTCTACCATTGATGATTGAACTTGCCCGTTCTTGTCCTCTCACAAATCTTGACAACACGCAAAGCGTTTATAACCGGACAAGAGATGAAGCCCCAATGATAGCTACGATTAGGGGAAGAGACAGAAGCAGAGCTCCGAGTAAAGCTCGAACATCAGCACCTATTGTACAATCTCAAATGGATCTAGACGCGGAGGTTCTAGCTCAGTCGGTACATGTTGCACTACCCCATACCCTATAGGGATTTATAGTTACTTCAGTACTGCATAACAAGGGAATAGTTGAAAGCAACAGAGTTGATGTAAATGAGCTGTGAAGTTCATATTTCATTGTATTGATCCAGTGAGCATCTTTCAGAGCTTCATCCACTTTCTTTGGTTCACGTTGAGAAATTAGAGCCACATGAGATTTGATCTTCTGGGATTTTCTGGTAGTGATTCCTTCTTGTGGGTCTCCTATAATGAATTGGTGAGGATAGCCAGGTTCACTTATCAATTCATTTGGAGTGTTTGGGGAAGGTTCTCTATCCACATTAGTCGACTGATCTGGTTGGGAAGATTTGTGATCTTCTAAATGCTCTTCAGTTGGCTGAGTCTGCTGGTCAGTTGACTCACTTTGATGATCTTTTCCTACAATAACAGATTTAGGAACAAAAGAGATTACCTCATATTCAGGAAGTTTTTCATTCCTTGAGCGAGGGTTAGTATTAACAAAAACAACATGAATTGATTCTTCAATGCATAAAGTTCTTCTATTATAAACTCTATATTCTCTACTTGAAGGAGAGTATCGAAGAAATATACCTTCATCCCTTTTAGGATCAAACTTACCCAAATTGTCCTTTCTGTTATTGTGAATGAAGCATTTCCACCCAAAAGGGTGAAAACAACTGATGTTGGGTTTCTTACCATTCCATAGTTCATATGGAGTCTTTTTCATAATTGGTCGAATTAGACACCTGTTGATGATGTGACATGTTGTGCTTACAACTTCTGCCTAGAAATGGTGAGGTAGAGAGTTTTTCACAATCATGGTTCTTGCCATGGCCTATAAAGTTCTATTCTTATGTTCTACTCCATTTTGTTGCGGTGATCTTGGTGAAGAGAAGTTGTGAGAGATTCCTTGATCATTGCAAAAGTTTTCAAAAGCTCTACTTTCAAATTCTCCTCCATGATCACTTCTGATAGCAGAAATGTAGTACCCCTTTTCTCATTGAACCTTCTTACAAAAAACTGTAAAATTATTTAGAGCTTCATCTTTATGACTTAAAAACATAACCCATGTAAATCGAGAGAAATAATCCACAATAACAAAAGCATATTTCGCACCACCTATGCTAGCAGTTCTAGTTGGACCAAATAGATCCATATGCAATAGCTGAAGAGGTTTAGAGGTGGAAACAATGTTTTTGATTTTGAAAGATGAGCGAGTTTGTTTTCCTAGTTGTCATGCATCGCAAATATGATCCTTTGAAAAATCTAGTTTTGGAAGACCAATCACAAGATAATGTTTAGAAAGTTTTTGAATTGTATGAATGATGGCATGACCAAGTTTTCTATTCCAGACCCAGGGATCATCAATCATAGAAGCAAGACAAATTTGATCCCCAAGATTGTCTAAATTGCTAATAGTATAGACATTTTTGTCTCTATTACCTGAGAGAATGACCTTACCTGATTCGTCTTATATAAACCAATCATGTTTCATAAAACGGACCTCATAGTCATTGTCACATAGTTGACTAATGCTTAGAAGATTGTAGCCGAGTTCATCAACCAGGTAGACTTCATCTACAACACATATTGAGCTAAGAGGAACTTTTTCAACTCCAATTACATTTCCTTAGATTTATCTCCAAAGGTGGTTGTTCCTCCATCTAGTTTGGTGACTGTTTTTAATAATTGTTTCTCACCAGTCATATGTTGGAACACGCGCTGTCGAGATACCATTTTCCTTTTCGATTCTTATTGTGGTGTTCCTGCAAAACAAAATTACTTGTTTTTAGGTACCCAAGCCTGCTTGGGTCTTGAATGGTTATAATTCTGAGTGTTAGTTTGATTTAAATATTTAGGCGCCAAACCCATCTCCTGTTATCCTTGAACCTGCAACGATTTGAAGTGTGACCTCGTTTACAACAATAAAAATATGATGGACTACTAGAATTTTCAGAGCCTTTTTCTGCTCTAATTCTATTCCTGCATTGGTTTGTATTGTGACCATTTTTATCACAAAAGGAGCATGCATGAGATTTTCTATGATTGTGATGAACAATCTGATTTGATTTGACAGAACTATGACTGGTGGATTTTTGCAGTCCATTCAGTTGAAGTTGAAGTTCATTTACTTCATCTTGAAGCATATCACACTCAATTTCACAGACTTCCAGTTTCAAAGCCCAATCTTTCTTTTCTCTTTTGATCTTTCTAAGTTCATTCACAACTCTTTCAATATCTGCAAGAGCAATATCAACAAATTCTTGAAGTTCATAACAGTTAGGACATGTAGGAAGACGTACCTCACTAGTTCCTCCGTCTACCATAAGACCAAGTTCATTTGCATTTTCTTCCTCATCGGCATCTTCATCTGCCATTAGTCCAAACTCCCTTGAATCTTCATTTTCATCAACGGCCATGAAACATATATTTGCAACTTCCTCATGATCAGATTGTTCTTCATCACTCTAGGCTCCAAAAGACTTCTTCTTTTGCATCTTTCTACTGAGTTTCTTCTTCAATTCAGGACAGTTAGCTTGAATGTGTCAAAATTTCCCACATTCGTAGCATCTTCTATAACTTTTATCAGTTTAATTATTTATCCTTCCTTTCTTGAAGTTTGACTTTCCTCTTATGCTATTTCTGTTTTTCCTCATCATGCTTGTTACAACTTGAGAAAGCATGACAATGTTTTCATCTTGTTCTCCTCCTTCTTCCTCTTTATTTTCTGGTTCAGCCACAGTTTCTTTAAAAGCAACAGTTTTCTTCTTTTCTTGTTGAATGTGTCTATCCAGGTGAGTTTTCCCAAAAGCAATTAGATCACCTCTAAGTTCATCATAAGACATTTTGTCAAGATCCTGACAATCCAGGGTAGAACTGGCAGGTGGGCCGGGTCCGCGGGCCAAACGGGCTAAACGGGCCGGGTCTTCATTTTGGACCCGTGAGCCCGGGCCCGTTTAGCCCGGGCCAAGTGGGCCCAACGGACAAAATTAAAAAAAAAAATTATTTTTAAAATCTAGCCGTTTGAGCCTCAAAAGAGCCGTTTGGCATGTTTAAAAAATAGCAAAATGGCCCCCAAACTTTGTTTTAACTCCAAACTTTTTATAATTACACTTTTTCCCTTTTCTCAACTATAAATACCCCCTCATTCTTTCATTTTTACTCACAAAATCATCAATATCTCTCAATCTCTCTCTACTCAAATTCTCAATTCAAGTTAAATCGGTGATCATAGAGCGTCTATGAGGGAGAGCTTAGAAAAATCAGTATTCTTCAGAGCTTGGATCCGGTCGGAAAGAAGAAATTTTGGACATGCTGAATCACAACCGGATATAGACGAAGCTTATGAAGAAATGCTAGCGGAACTTGCGGAGGATGCTGCTTCGCCCGGAAGCGGTGATGAACAAGCTTCTTTTCCGCCACCACCAACGAAAATTCCTCCCAACCTTGAAGGATTTATGAAATTTGTTAGAGATAATATGTAGATTAATATGTAACTTGTATTTTGGCACATCTTGATTAGTTTTTTTCCCTTTTAATGGTGGTATTAGTACCTTAGTTGTGCTCATTCAATTGGGGGGAGGAAGACTAAGAAAGATATTGTCAATTTTTTAAATGTCGTATTAATAAAAATTATAAGACATTTCCTTGAATATTTGTGTTTAAACTTGAATTACAATACATAAGTCATAATTATATAATATAATTTACAATAAATTATCTTATATAATATAATATAATTACATAACAAAAATTTTGTAACTCTAGAATCACACTTATATAATATAATTTACAATAAGTGCAAGTTTGAATATCTCTTTACTATTTTTTTTGTGTTTAAACTTGAATTACAAGACATAAGTCATAATTATATAATATAATTTACAATAAATTGCCTTAGATAATATAATATAAATACATTTTAAAAAAAATTAAATAGCCAATGGCTATATTTCAAAAACTAGTCGTTTGGCATGTTTAAGAAATAGCCAAATGGCCCCCAAACTTTGTTTTAACCCCAAACTTTTTATAATTACACTTTTTCCCTATTCTCAACTATAAATACCCCCTCATTCTTTCATTTTTACTCACAAAATCATCAATCTCTCTCTACTCAAATTCTCAATTCAAGTTAAATCATGCCCGGTGGTTCTAGAATTACCCCATTTGTTCGGGAACACTATAATTTGGTAGAAGAAAATGAAGAAACTTACACGATATCGTGCAAGCACTGTGGTTTTGTCTTCACTCGGCGAAACGTGGAGGGCACATGCTCTTTAAAGAGGCATATAACCAAGTCTTGTCAAGCACGTCCTCAAGACATTCGTATTTAATATTTTAAGTTTAATTCATACTTGTGTTATTTTAATTTTATTAGACGTATTATGCTTAATGTTGTAGTTTGTTAAATTAATTTGATGTACTATTAATTTATTATGCAATGTTAGTGCAAGTTTGAAGTACTATTATTATTAATTTGAAGAAACTTACTACTTTTTGTGTTTAAATATGAATTACAAGATTTATATCACAAGATTTACAAGAAATTGCCTTACATAAAAAAAAATAAAAAAAAATTGCCCGGAACGTTTGGCCCGCGGGCCCGGCCCACTTAGCCCGGACCCATGTGGGCTTAGGACCGTAGGGGGCCGGTTCCACCCATATAGCCCATTTGGCCCGGGCCCGCATAGCCCGGGCCCGCATAGCCCATGCCCGTTTAGCCCGGCCCACTTGGCCCGTTTGGCCCGAGCCCGGGCAGTTAGCCACCGTTACTCCAGGGCGATAACCTTTGGCTGCCAAATCGTAGGTAGACTTCTGAGAAATTTTCTGACCTGTTCTCCACTTTTAATAGGTCTGCCAAAAGATTTTAAGTCTCCAAGAATTTTGCTGAACCTGGAGAACATCTCTTCTAATGATTCTCCATCCGTCGTTTGAAATAGCTCGTAGTCGCGAACCAAAAGATTAATTCTTCTTTCTTTCACCTTGTTGGTTCCTTCATAAGTAACCTCTAATTTGTCCCACATTTCTTTAGTTGTTTCACAACTTGAAATCTTTTCATACTCTTTTCCACTGATAGCATTGTTCGGTAGATTTTTTGCTTTGGCATTCACAGTTATAACAACAGCTTGTTCGTCAGTGTAATCTTCTAAGTCAAGTGAATCGATTGATACGATAACTTGACCATTTGCATCTTTCTAATTTGATGGGATTGGAAAATTTTCCTTTTTGATCACACGCCAAATTTTGATGTCATATGACATTGCGTATGTTTCCATACGCATTTTTCAATGAGAAAAGTGTTATCCGTTGAAGTAGGGAGGTCGAACCTGAGAAGTTCCTTCTTGAAATAGAGCACCAACAACAGTGTTAAATCCCATGATCTTTTTCTCACTAGCTATTAAGCAGAGATTGTGAGACTTTTAAAACAATTTAGAACCTTCAAAATGCCAACTTTCCATAATAAGCGCCAAAATGCTCCCCAACCCGATACTCAACCCGAACATACACTCAAGTTCGAAATCATCTTACAAATATATTGGAACCTTCAAATATCGACTTCGAGATCTTTACTCAAAAGTCCAACCTTTGTAAAGTTTTCCAACTTAAAGCTTCCGAGATCTAGAGGTTGTCTGGAAGACCTAAGTACTTGTTCTTCGCGATCGCGAAGGGAAACGTTTGGGCTGAGAAAAGTTGTGCTTCGCGATCGCGAAGAGTAAATACCTCGGCAAAAGCTATATTTTGAGGTTTCGTCCATTTTTAACATATTTGGAGCTATGGAGCTCAGATTAAGGCAATGTTTAGGCAATTTTCACCATAACAATTGTGGTATGATGGTGTTGAAACATATGACATATCAACCAAGCAGAATTTCAATTTGCGTGCTGATCTAATGTGGACTATTAATGATTTTCCTGCGTATGGAATGTTGTATGGGTGGATGACTGGTGGGAAGCTAGCTTGTCCTTACTGCATGGAAAATAGTAAAGCGTTCACTTTGAAACATGGCTGAAAGCAATCATGGTTTGATTATCATCATCAATTCTTGCCTCATCATCATGAGTTTAGAAGGATGAAAAATGCATTCAAAAAGAATAAAATGGAATATGATTCTCCACCTCCGATACTTTCAGGTGAGGAAATTTGGGAGAGGGTCCAGAACTTCAGTAAAGTTACTGAAGCTCCACCTTATAGATTCCCCGGATATGGTGTTACTCATAATTGGACGAAAAAGATTATATTTTGGGAGTTGCCTTATTGGAAGGATAATCTTCTCCGTTAAACCTTGATTTCATGCATATTGAGAAGAATTATTTTGACAAAGGATAACCCGAAGGCTAGAATGGACTTACAAGAATATTGCAGGCGGCCTAAATTATACTTGCAGACAGCAAACAATGGTAAGGTGTTCAAGCCCAAAGCAAGTTACACATTCACTTTGGAGGAAAGATGACAAATTTGTGACTTGGTTAAGAAATTGAAGAAGCCTAAGGGTTATGCGTCGAATCTTGGAAAAAAAGTTGATATGGAGGTAGGGAAGTTGAGCCATTTGAAAAGTCATGACTGTCATGTTTTCATGGAGACCTTAGTGGCTATTGCATTTTATGGTTTGCTTGAAAGAATCTGAAAACCCATCACAAAGATTAGTTTGTTTTTCAAAGACTTGTGTTCTACCATATTAAAGGAAGAAAACCTACTCCGGATGGATCAGAACATTCGTGTAACTTCTAGTAAGATGGAAAAAATATTTCCATGTGGTTTTTTTGATGTGATGGAACACCTTCAAATCCACCCTGTACACGAGGCACGGCTTGGAGGGTCTGTTCAATGCAGATGGATGTATCCCTTTGAGAGGTAATATTTTTAAGTTTGATGTAATTTTCTATTTTATTTGAATGTTCTTGGCTAACATGACATTATGTAGGACAATTGCCAAATCCAAAAAATTTGTTAAGTAGAGGAATAGGATCGAAGGATCTATATGCGAAGCTTATCTTGCAAAGGAAACTGCTCATTTTTGTTCTTATTATTTTGAGAGTAACGTGCCATGTTCTAGGAATAGGCCCAATAGGCACACGGTCGAATGTGTGAATGATCCATTATATTCACCAATGTCCATATTCAATTAACCAGGCCGATGTTCTAAGGATGTTAGAAAGAGAAGTTTGAGTGACATGGAGTACAAGTCAGCTACACTTCATGTGTTGCTAAATTGTCCCGAAGTTGTACCATTTCTCAAGTAAGTATTTATTTATTAGTTATCAAAATATAAAATTTACTGTGATGACATCTTGATGCAACTACTAAAAGTATTTGATGTGTCACAGTCACTTCGTGGGTTAATTTGGCCATGATGTTGTATATACGAGATTTGATACGTGGTTCAAACAATTTGTAACTTTATCCTGATAATGTTATAACACTATGTAGGTAAATAATGTTTGTAAGTTATGCCAACTTATGAATTTTTTTAACACTATGTATGCAAATAATCCAAATAATGGTGTAATTCAATTTTTGAAAGATATATCTTGGGGACCCGGGCTTTAGGTCACAACAATGTCTAAGTACGTAGTGAATGGTTATAAGTTCCATACAGAGGATTGCTCTTAAAATAAATGTAACGACCCGGTCCGTCGTTACGTAAAAACTTGCAGTATAATTGTTGTTATTGACTTGATATAGATTGGTTATACTGTAATTGATGTATTAGAGTTGATAGGCTTGAAATCGAATGGTTGTAGTGAGAATTCAGTCTATTAGCCTTTTAAAATAGCCTTAAAAAGGGAAAAGTCAACTAAGAGTTGACTTATTAGTAAACGACCTCGGAATGCGGATTTTATGGTTCGAATAGCTTCGTTAGGTGATTTGGGACTTAGGAGTATGTTCAGAACAATTTTGTGATGTCCGGTGTAGAATTAGGCTTGAATTGGCGAAAGTTAGTTTTTGGTGATTTCCGGTCGGCATTGGAAAATAGGCTATCGAGGTCGAAATGGAATTCCGACAGTTGGACAGGTCCAGGTCCGTAATGTCATTTTGGACTTGTCCGCAAAATTTCAGGTCAATTGGAGTTGATTTGGATAATTTCGGCATCATTGGTGAATTTTAGAAATTTCAAAGTTCTTAGGCTTGAATCCGATGTAATTTTTGTGTTTTGATGATAGTTTTGGTGTTTCTAGAGTGCAACTAAGTTCGAATGATGTTATGGGATGTGTTGGTATATTTGGTTGGGGTCCCGAGGGGCTCGGGATTGATCTCGGATGGTTAACGGGAACTTTTGGACTTAGAAGAAATGCTGCTTTTCTGGTGTTAGTGCAGCAGGAATTTGTTCACCGCGATCGCGAGGAATGGTCCACGATCGCGTAAGGTTAAAAGAAGGCAGGGGAAATTTGTGCAACGCGATCGTGGAAGTAAGGGTGCGATCGCGTAAGGTGAGTGGCTTAAGAAGTGCGATCGCGTGGACTTGATCGCGATCGCGATCGCGTAGGGTCAGTCAGGCGCGTGGGGAGTGAGGTCAAACGTTCTTCGCGATCGTGTGAGAATGGATGCGATCGCGTAGGTTGAGGCTCTATTGAACCGCGATCGCGTGAGCAGCGTTGCGATCGCGGAGGTCTGGGGGATTGGTCAGTGCGATCGCAGGGCTAAGGCTGCGATCGCGGAGAGCAAATCACTGGGCAGTTAAATAATAAACCCTCCGCGACTTAAACCCTCTTTTACACCATTGTTGAGCGGAGGAAAGCTTTTCTGACAAATTTTGAAGGAGAAAATCAATGGGTAGCACAGAGGTAAGTATGTCTTGAAATCCTGTTCTGAGGGTATGAAACCCCGGACTATGCACCCTTCACAGGTTTTGGAATACAAAGATTGAAACTTGGGAAATATATTCCCTACTTAGGCAACTATTAAGTTGCGAAACCNGAGTAACTGACTGAGTGAGGCTTTCAGGCCTATATTGTGAGGAGGCTTCCAGGCCTTATGAGTGATGTGAGGAGGCTTCCAGGCCTTATAAGAGAGGTGAGGAGGCTTCCAGGCCTCATGAGTGATGTGAGGAGGATTCTAGGCCTTATGAGAGATGTAAGGAGGCTTCCAGGCCTCATGAGAGAGATGAGAAGGCTTCCACGCCTTATGTTATTATTGTGCTTGGGCTGTAGGAGCCCCTCCGGAGTCTGTAACACACCCCCAGTGAGCGCCGGTACCGATTGAGTGATGATGATTGCCCGCGGGGCTGATACTGAGTGATGATTGATACTGAGTGATGATCGATACTTAGTGATTGAGGGAATGCCTGAGGGAAACTGTTATGAGAAATGATTTTGGCCCGAGGGGCAGTTTTGTGATGATTTTACTAGTTTTTGAACTACGATTTACTTCGTTTTCAACTGGTTTACTGAGGATTTTACTGAGATATACTGATGTTGCACTTGTTTTCAAGGGATTTCTGGAAACTGATTTCGAACTTATTATTTTCATGAATACTACATGGTGACTTGGTGTTTTACTGATTTTGTGAAATTGTGTATTTGTACTGTGTGTTTTATATTACTCAGACTGTGATTTATTTTCATTACTACTAAGTTGGCATACTCATCAAGACTCCCTGTGCCTCTGTGCACATATTCAAGTGACGGTCTGGAGCAGTAGCTGTCCTTGCTTGTTGTTGCAGATTTACGGGATTTCGAGGTAGTTGTTCAGCGTCCACAGCTTCTCCATTTCCCTTCCTTATTTAGCTTTAGTATTTGATTCGGAGACATATATTATAGTTTTAGTAGAGTTAGATTTATTTATTCTTAGATGCTCATCACTATTGACTCCAGTTCTTGGGAGGTTGTTTAGGCTAATATGGGAACGCTAAGACATTAATTTCACTATTTATGCTATGGTTGCATGTTTATTATTAAATTGTGAACTGTTATAATTGAATAAACGCGTAGTAAGGTGATGGTTGGCTAGCCTAGTTTCACGATAGGCGCCATCACGGCCTGTTAGTCTTGCGGATCGGTACAGAGATGTCTGTACTTATCTTCGAGAGGCTGCTGAACCCTTAGGAAACATTCCACATTCTTGAATTCTTATCGTGCGAATCTATTTATTCAGCCAAAAAATGTAACTCTTTGAATTCCTTTCGTGTATTCGAATGCGCACGCGAGCGCTTGGTATCAGTTTTGTGTCGACAGCTTGTGACTTCCATGGAGGAGATGTGATTATTTTTAACATGTTAATAATGGGCCAGTCGGAAGGACTTGAGGCCGTATTTTGTTTGTGGCTTGAGTGTTGAGATTGTATTTGGATGAGCACATGTGTTAGGGGACTTGTATGTCTGTTGGTTTCCTTATTGATGGAACTTTGTGACTTGATGACTATATGGTGAGTGTGATCGAATAGTTAGATGTATTCAGGTTGTTTGATTGTGACCAA